>VZTT01054047.1:26249-50793 GCA_013400855.1 Buphagus erythrorhynchus
CCACATGGTATTTCATGGAATTAGATCAGCAATTTGCTAGTCCTCATATGGCAATTGGGACAGCAGGGTATGGAAAGAGCAAACACTACAGTATGTGGACAATACCTCAAACAGCTAGAAATACATTAAACCAGCTTTTATTTGCCTCTATTCTTACACCAGGAGAAGAGTTGGCCTGTATTTATGTACAAGATGGTTTACAGAATTTTTTTCCTTCTAAACTTGTATGGGATAGGGAGTCTGAACTGGAGATAGAACAAATACTAAAGCAGCACCCTTTAGACAGGATACACCATTATTCACAAGAATTTGTGAACATTTTGAAGCTCAGGATGTGCCTGGTAAGAATTCTCGACATCTGGTTATGTCTGAGTCCAACATCACTGAGGTCTGAGCCACTGGGATTTTCACAAAGCAGCTGCAAAATATTGCCTGGCTGCCCTCCAGCTACTGGGACTCTGAGGACTGTGTCTGGCAGGACAGATCAGGCAATGTGTCTTCACAAAAATGTGCTGCAATTATGAGAAATCACTCACAAGGTAACAGCATAAGAGAAACAGGGGCAGACATGCAGGACAGTGAGTTTCAGGACCATATGAAGACATTAATCAGCATAAGGAATGAGCTTCAGGGTCAGTGCAGACAAAATACCAAAGCAGCCGGATCATAGCAGGAAGAGAGTAATTTCAGCTGATACAATGAACTGGGGAACAGCTCTCAGGGGCTTGTAATCACTGAGGATGGGTGAACAGCTTTTGATATCAGCCATTACACACATCCCTCCAGATGAAGAGCTCCTCATCTCACGTGTTCCTGTTTTAGGGAGGCATGAGAATAAACTGTGGCAAACATTATAATAATCCATCTCACTTTTGAGCACACTTGAAAGGCCAGTAAAACTAAAATTAAAGATAAATAATTTAGAAAAGCCATTCTTACCTTAAGTTTTACCTGCCAAACCTTTGTCAAAACCTAATATATCCACCAACATCTGTATCATCTTTGGCATTAAAAATCCTTCTGCAATTTTAATTACTAAAATTTGAAAAATCAGTGACAAGGAGCCAGACAATTTAATTTACTCTTGAATGCAAGTAGTGGGCAGCAACATGAAAGAATATATCTCAAATTTAATCCTAGGGGAAACATTTGTATGAAGAAAAAAAAATCATAAATCTTAAATTACTGATATTTACTAGTGAGGCAAACCAATTTAAATATGTCTAAAGAAATGCTAAAAAACATCTTGACTACTATGAAGAATTCAAAGCAGTTTTCTCAAAGATAAGCTCAAATATAAATCTCAATTTTAAACAATTGGTTGAAAAACTACACTAGAAAAATATATAAAAGCTAAACTGCTTTGTCAGCCATGATCTGAAACTAAAGCATGAAGGTGGCTCCTGGCTTCATCTAAGGGGCAAGGTTAGAAAATTGATGTCCAGGTGTCACAGGGACAGCAGAGACAGCTGGGGCACAGGGCCCCACTCATCTGCTGAAGGCAGGACTGCCAGGAGAGACAAACACCTTGGACACCAAAGTCCCCACACCCCAACAGTGCCAATCTGCCACAGATGAGGGATTTTTGAAAACAGAGCCAAGAGTATTTGCTGTGAGGACTAGCAGATGAATATAAAATTAAGAATTAAGCTGATACTGCCCACTCACGTTTCTTTTAAAAATCACTAAATGACCCACTGCAAGAGCAGGTTTGCATACGCAGCTCCATTTAATTTCATGTTTCCATGTCTGTTCTTTTATCACTGTTGCTAATAACATCCTTGAGCATATTCCTGCCAGCATAATGTTTCTGCTCATCTCCTTTTGGCCAGGGACTGTTGCAGTAAATTCCATTCCTTTTCTTGGGGAGTCCTCCATTGACCAAAGATTCCTTCTGTGTCATCCTAGACAGACTTCCTCCAGACCTTGGGACAAAAAGGCAAAGTGGGATGGTGAAAAAACAGGACCACTTGCAACAGAAGCAGAAGAAAACCTCTTGACAGGATGATCTCACTTCATTTAGGGGGAAAATGTTTCTAAAAAACAGGAAACTAATCTCTGCTTAAATGAGCCTTGGCAAAAGCCTTCCATGAGAGATATTTCAGAAATGCAGACCCTCTGAAAGGTGAGCACTGCACTCACCAGGGCCTATTGATTTCTTGCTAGAGCCTCAGTTCTGCAGAAACCAACATTTCCTCAAAATAACAATGCTAAAAAATAGATCATTTTGTGGAGGACTTGGACTTGGCCAAACCCTACAACACCTGGCTGGCTCAAATACTGAATGTTTATTGTTTGGGGTTTTTGCCAATAAGATGCAATGCAAACATTTTCTAAGCATATCTAATATGTGCTACTTCCATGTCCCTTTGTTTCAATGAAAATACAAAATAGATAAAGATAAAGCAGAAAAATAATTTCCTATGTCATTTGGATATTCTGATCCTTGCTACTTACTGCAACAGTAAGGACAGATGTTGCAATTGTCTGGGGGGACCTTTTTGTGTGTGTGTGTGTTTTGTTTTGTGTGAAGTTTTATGTTCTGAGGGCTCTGTTTGCTTGTTATTAAACAATTTTTGCCCTAAAATCTGATCTGGTTGGTTCCCTGTGGCAGCAGGGAACAGCACAAGACAGAACTCTGTTAATCACATGGTACTACTGCAGTTCAATCACGTTGTAGGATGCAGACAAGAAATGTCATTAATAAACTGACTCTGAGGATTGTTAAAGAACCACTTAATCTAACATACATTAAATATCAGCTACTGAACATAAGTTCATACTAATTTCAACCTAATTGGAATCACAATGCAAATCCTTTACCTTGTTACAGGCTGCAGAAGGAAAGCTGCAGAGAAGTAGATTTGATTAACCAAAAACACCACAGAAGAAGAACATATAAAAATGGGCCCTGCTTTGCCCAGAGCTCTGTGTAGGCAGCTCCCTGCTGAAGATACCAAGTGCTGTAATTACCTGGCAGATGAAAAAATTTGATTCAATGGACCATCCCTCCAAGTTTTCACATATAACAGGGTGGACAGTTTCCAGGTAGCTGGAATCAGGATTAAAGTAAACTGGAATATCTTCATTTGATATGCTCATATTGCAGTTTTAGTTGGGTTTTTTTCTGATTTAGTGTGGATCAAGTGCAGCGCACATCAAGGTCAGTTCACACAATTGGAATTCAAAGGAAAATATTCTAAAATGCTGTAGTGGTAATAAAAATTGAACATTGATCCATAATTTATTTAAGTAAAAGTTATTTCAGAAATAAAACCATATTTAACATCTCAACCTAATTACAAAATTAATGAATTAAATGTATGAAATATGTTTGGAATTTCTTTAGGGTTTAATATTTCCTAGACTCTATGTGAACAGCCTCATTGGAAAATATTGCATATAACGTGTTAAAAATGGCTGGAAAATCAGTCAAATATATCTAATCACAGAATAACATCAAACTCAATTTACCCTTTGTGCAAATAGGTATAAAGGAAAAGACACCTGAACAGTATCACTGAACATTGTGATCTATTGCACAAGTGAGAGGGCAATAAAAATCAGACCTATATGAATTAATAATAAATAATAATGGGCAGGAGCTGACCTATCAGGATGCACCTCAAAAATCCACATCAGCCCAAAGCAGACCATTCTCAGTTCCTCCTCCTGTACTGATGTGTGAACACAGACACAGTGACCTGCAAGAGCAGCAGCACCAACCCCCTGCCACCCTCCACGGCTGACAAAGCCTCCTGAAGGACAAGATTCCAACGAGAATATGGAATTTCCAGGCACATGTTCAAAAGCTTCCATGCTGCTGGTGTTGATTTGTGATTTTAATGCCTGAGAGTTACTGCAAATCATTGCATTTCTGACTTGTGGTTATTTATGGTCAACTCCAAACCAATGAAAATCTTAGAGTTACACAGGCTGCTGTCTGAAAGAGTAGGAATAAAGTGCATTTTATGGTGTATTAATAACTATGATTCAGTGGTTAATCCCTTACAACACAATCACAAGCAGAGACACTGCTTTCCAGTATACTTGCCAAAGAAACTAAGTGTTAATAATAGGCTATTTCACTATTGCCTCTGGTTTAAACCATTGCTGGAAGGCAAAAGGAAGCTTTTAATTTTTTTTTTTCTTTTCACAAATTATAAAATCTGCAAATTATTAAAGTGCAAATTAACAAGTTTCTACTGTGTCTAGTTTATGTATATTTAAATCCTACTTTATTGGCTCTTAATTAAATACATATAAGGAACCTCAGTTTGTAATACCACCATACTCTCCTAATCCCTTCATTATTTTCTCTACACAGTCTTTTTTTGAGTTCCCATTTCAAATTGTTTTCTTTGTAAGCATTTTAAAACTAGCTTTTACTATTTCTACTTTCTAATTGCAAGCACTCTAAGATATTAATTTATCCTAATATAGCCTCCTTCTTTGCAAGTACTGTTTCTAAACACATGAGAACTAAAGTGAAAGGCATAAAGACCTTACTATAAACCATTAAAGAAACTTGCATCAAAAGGAGAAAAGAAGTCAGATGAGAAGGGAATTGATGGACTCTGTTTGGACTAGGAAATGAGTTTCTTAGGTATAAAAATGATTTTCAAGACAGTCATAAACGATATGTATAATTTAGTTCAAATTCAACAGATACCTTTGGCTGAGAAAATACAATGAAGTGAAAGGCTCAGGATTGTCACAGTCATTATTTCTGAAACACTTGCACTCTTTCAGGCCAGACTGACAAACAGATGTTGGCCTCCCTGCACCCTGCCCTGACTGCCCAGGCACTCCAAGGACAGCTCTAAGCAGGGCTATAGTCTGTGCCAGGATGCACATCCTGCTATTTCTTCTCTTGCTGATGATTTACTTGGCATGGCAACACTTAAATCAGCAGGCCAGAGGCAGAACCAGGGGCTGGACACACATTGTTCCCTTCCTCCTGGAACTGTCCCTTCAGATCTTCTAGGAGCTGCTCTTGGACATCACCTCCCAAACAAATAACATGCTTTTGCCAACCCATTTGCTTTGTCCAAAATGGAGCTCCTCCAGCAGCTGTAAAAGGTGTTCAATGTCCAGGCAGGGGAATGGAGTAGCAGGAGCAATAATATTTTCACTCAGCTGAGCTGCAGCTGCAGGAGGGTGTTTGGGGATGCTCACCTGCAGCTTAGGTAGCAATGCAGAAATCAGCATCTAAGGGAGTGTGCTCAGAGACACACACTCCATTTGCAGGCCTTGTCCTGATGGATGCACACTTCTATTTTCTGAAATAACAACAGCTAAGTTTGGCAAATCTGTACGTCACAACTCTTCCTTTCTTGAATTTCATGGAACTGTTTGTTAAGCTGGAGAAGATAAGTTATTTCACGAATAAAAGCATTCTTCTATTCCTAAATTATCTATAAACAGAGTGATTTTTATAAACTCATGGATTATTCATACATAAAAATCCTGTATTCAAATACATTACTGCCTACAGTCTGTTTGTTTACTACATGCTGCTCTTACAGCTTCAACTATTTATGTCATGCTCGATTGTAAATCACATGGTATTGTTTCTGATCCAGAGCTGGATGAATGGAAATGTTATAAAGGAGAAGAAAAATGAGAGACTTTACAATGAAGATGAAGCATTTTCGGAAGCCACCTTTCAGAGAAACCATACACTTAGAGTCTCATATGTAAATATAACTCAAGAGAAAGACTAAGGTAGGGTAAAAAATCCTCAATCATTCAGGCAGCATAACGTTTAAATTTTTGCAGTATTTGTGTAAGTCCAACTGTTTTGCTTCTATATTACAGGGAATACATATGCTGAAGGAAATACAGTAAAACCTAGGTCCCTGGAGCTCAAATTTAAATCCTTTACACACAAAAAAAACTAAAATGGAGACTGAAATGAGGAAACTGCAATCTGTTCTTGGTTTGCAGAAGCTTCTGTTCAATTCATTTACAGAACAGCAAATCTTCTGCACTACAGCATTAATGAGAATAAATACAAAAAGCTTTCAAACTTAAACAAAGAAATGGCTGCTACTTTAGGGTATTTTCAAGCATTTCCCAGAGATTAACTCATGAGGCAGATGCTCGAATACCAGCACACAATACTTTAATTTAGTTCAGCATCTCTTCAGGCAGTGGCTTCTCCATTACTGCTGGTTCCCAGAACACAAGAGAATGTTATTGCAGGGCACTTTTAGATTAAAATCCCCAAATAAGCTGTTAGACTTTACACACATCAATCTTTTGTAAATACAATAAGGCAGATTTAATTGGTTTTACTTTCATTTTATAACAAATGTTACTATCTATTATATAAGAAAGCTATTTTTAAACATGAAAAGGATTAGAAAGCAATTCCATAAGTGATAAAATAGGGGCAGAGAGTTATTATGGAGGAATGTCAGCAAGTGCATAGCTAAGGTTGTTTACTCCAATGCCAAATAATCATCTTTGGAAGTTGAAATAATAAACTTAAATAGTTTGAAATTAAGTCTTGCAAGAAATGGAGGAGTTATTGAAGCAGTAGGGAAAATTGGAAAAAAAAACTCCATCACATAAAATGAGTCCACATAACAAATATTAACATGATGACAATGAATGTTTTATCTAAAAGAGTGAGGATGAATAATGCCTGGTTAATAATGACTGGCCTGATCTGCAAAGCTCAGAATGGAAAGTAGCTTCATGGAAACTGAGGTATTTGAGCACATGGTCTCAGTTTGAACCCTAGTTAAGCCTGAAAAAAATATTTACAAGCTGGTCTTCTGTTGATTTTCTGTGAACAACACTTCAGAGTTATGAATTTCTAGAGTTAGAAAGGATGCCTGACAATGCAGATGAGAGAACATGGAGAACATTAAATCTTATTTACAGCTGTGCAATTATTCAAGACTATTTTCCAGCTTTATCGTGTTGCACTGCTAATGCTCAATACAGTGTCTATTTGTAACAATACCCACAAATCCACGTATAAAAANAAAAATACTTCAGTTCAAAGCCACAAGCACTTTAGCTGAGGAAGAAGGTCTGTACCTCTGAGTGACCTGTCCTTTTCCCCAGAGGACCAAACAACACACCAGCAGATATATGTATTCAGCTGCTGGGCTGCATTTTTGTCAGAAAAATTTTAACCTTTGCTGAGCAAAGCAATTGACAGTGAAGTCAGTTACAATTTCTGAGAACATTAACAAGAAAGAAAGTATTAATTAAAAAACAAACAAACAAAAAACAAACAAACAAACAACCAAAAAAAAAAACAGTCAACCAAAAAAAACCCAAAAACCTGTGTTAAAAACAAAATCATATTAAAATTATATCTATCCATACATATATTTATTTATCAACATCTTTTTCCAGAAGGTTTTCACGCTTTCTGAAAGGACTGCTACTCAGGTCCAGAAAGGGCATGTAAATGACAGGAGCTGAAAATCTGAGCTTTTACTTCAGTGCAGAAGTTTCCATAAAGTCCTGTTTCACCTAATTATAAACTTTGAGCCCAACATGGAACAAATTAACATAGCTCTGTAACTTATTGGGCAGCTGACCTTCCAGTGACCTAGCAGAGTAATAGAGTGAAGTTTTCTGCACTCAGATATCCAAAAAAATGAGTTAAATTCAGAATGTTTCATTCACTTAAGTCTATTCCGTATCTGAAATCCTGACAATATTTTTTTTATTGTTCATCTCCTGAGGGGCAACATAACTCTTGCTCTCTGACTTCTGTGTCTCTGGCACATTCCTCTCCCCACCCAAATGGGTTTCCTCCTCCTGCTGCTTCTTGCAGAGCTTACAGAGATGTCTGTGCACACTCTTCCTCCCTCTTGGCAGTTCTGCTTGTTCTAATTTCCATAGCAGGAAACTCACCTTGCTAATAAAGCAAAGAGCAATGGAAGAGGTGACTCATCACCTTCCTGTAAGTGGTTAAAATAAAAATGGACTATGGTCATTTCTGTGGTTTCCACTCTTTTCCTTAAGCTCTACTCCCCCCACTCCCATGCTGTAGATTTTATCATCTCCCTGAGTTATTTTCAGCTTTTAGTGCAACATATTAAATCTCCTCTGCTTGACTTTGTCATGTCATTTGATCCTGCTTTCCCCTCTTATGTGCAGCCTTCATTGGTATTGTGTGTCATTAAAGTCTCTTCCTTTATTACTCAATCACCAGGGGTCATATCACGGAAGGGAATATCACCTGGAATATCCCTCTTTTTTTTCTGATTACCAGATGTGGAAGTTTTATGCAATAAAACCCAAGCATCTCCAATACATAGTGAATTTTCTGCCAGTCTTATGGCAGCATTACATATGTCTCCAAATGTGAGCCTACCACCTCCAAAATGCATTTTATCACAAGAATCCATAGCAAGCAATGCATTACCTGTGGGTACATGGGTACATATAGAGGCAAAACACAAACTCTCCCACAGCTCCAGGAGAAGAACTGGTTCTGGTCACATTACAGATACAGGATGGCAGCATTCATCCCTTGAGGGCATTCAGAAAAGGTTGAATAGAAAAATAGCTCTGTAAAGAGAAATGCATTTAGGAATTAAAAAAAAAAAAAAAAAAACAAAAAACAAAAAACTTCAAGCTTTAAAACAGAAAGCAATTTTTTTATCAAATTTTTTTTTCAAATACCACAAACCAAAAAATTTCACAAACTGTCCTGATCTTATATTGACAATACAGACCCCTGAGCTGCTTCACTATTTAATGGCTCCAAATTGTCTCAGAGTTAAGCTTTGCTACTACAATACCATCTGCTAGTGCAGATATGCCACACAAATTCCTCAGGAAATTAGCAGAGCTGCTTCCAAGCACAAAGCTCTGTGCTGGAGGATTCCCATGCAGAGTGCTATGAACTTGCCTAATGCACTTTCTCATGGTCAGGCTCTGACAAGGAACTTCATTAGCTCATTCCAGAATCTAGATCCTGTGTTAAAGCATAACCAAACAAAACTCCAGCATAGAAGAGAAAGTTTACAACAGCACAGTGAAGATTTTCTGCTTGTTTGCTTTTACTGAACTGAGATGAGTATTTTGAAGTTGAAGCACGATGTGCACGAAAGCCAAGCCAGGCAGAAGAGACGTTCTTAACAACAGAAGGTATGGGCCAATCCTTAATTCTTCTTGGCTCTGCCTTCCAGGAAAGTGAAATGCATCCACCCAGCCAAGGTTCCAGCCTCTCCATGCTCAGTTTAGCCAGGACACTGCTGCCCATAGCTGTCTGCTTCCAAACCAAGTACAACTGCACTGCACATCGTGGGCTCGAGGGACACGGGGGTCTCCAGGGACAGCACAAAGCTGGAACTGACCCAGCTGCCACGGGACTGACCCGTGTCCCCAAAGCCAAGGACACACAAAACAACATGGAAATGTACCTGTGCCCTTCCTCACACACTGCCAGCTCCCTTCAGCTGTGGACCTGTCTCCTGCTCCATCCAGGTTCTCTTTGCTTTGGAGATTTGGCCAGCCCTCTAACATTTCTTTGATTCGGGTGTTTAAAAGAATCATTTAGCTTTCTTTTCCATCTTCCTAGATTTGTGTGGTTTATATTTTTTATCTTTTCCACTTGATTAACCAGGTGAAAAGTCAGTAACAGTGTATTTTATTATAGTTGCAGAGGAGCCCTCTGTTATGCTAAGCTGCTATTTTAGGAACTAGAGCAGTTTGTAGTTTGGCAAGCTGCTCTTTCTGCCTTTGCCCTCCCTTTTGCTTTGGACGCAACACAGAAATCTTTCTGTGCCTCTGCATGGTGAAAATTGATATAAAACAGCTTTGGTCATTTTTATATACTTTTTTTTTTTTTTCCCTGCTAAGAAAGTTAATACCATGGAAAAAACTGGTCAGGAGGATCAAATGTTTATGCAGGACGTCATGCTGCTTTGGTGTGCCAGCTCTCCAAGAGTCTATAAGGAAGCCAGCCAGACAGGCTCTGAAGCCTGCACCCTGACCCCAGTGACCTTTTAATTTTTCAGAGTTTATCTAGCCCCATCCCAGCAGTACTTGCATTGAAACCAATCCCTCTGCTCCTGGACTTTTGGCAGAAGGTGACTTCCTTCATATGGAAAAGTGTTTAATACCAATTTAATGGTCTGTCTAGCCACTGTAAGCCCCCAACCCCCTCCCTGAGTCTCCCACTGGCAAGAGACTGTGAAATAATATGCTTGAAATAGCCCTAATTCTTCTCCTCAGTGTGATAGTTGCTTTTCTAAAAAGCAATTTTTTGAAAAAGCCATAGAGGAGAAACTATTAGCTACAGAGTTGAATGACATTTTTAATAAATTCCTTTGCATGTATATAAAATTTAATTTTTTTTTCAATTAAAAAAATTTGTTTTTTTCATTATTTCTTCTCTTATACATTTGCACAGTCAGGAAAGGGCCCCAGAAGAACTCAAAATGTTTCCATTGAGACTTTCTAGCACCAGAACAGCAAATCACATTTATGCAATCCACTTCTATGCAAAAAAAAAAAAAAAAAAAAAAACCAAATTTATCTTGATCATAAAAAGAAAGACCTTGGCACAATGCCAACAAAAATACTAACAAAGAGGGACATAAAAAGGAAATTGAGAGATGCCATAAGTTGCCTAAAGCAATACGTTTGTTACTGGAAGAAATGCCTTGGTTCAAAGGAAGCTGTAACTGTGCTTGGAGACAAGGAAAGGTCTGAAACTAAACTGTACAGCAGGGTTGCTGTGTCAGGGGACAAAGTGCAGTCTCATTCCTCCCCCAGGCAGGTCAGGATGGGAGATGCAGCAAGCTGGCTTGGGATGAGCTTCAGCATCCTTTTAGTCAAGGCACCACACTGGGACAAGCCATCCTTCTGCACTTTGGGGATGCAGGAACCAAAGCTGTTCTAACACTGAGTTTAATTGCTTTCAGGCCTTAAAAAAAGTAATCCAGCCCCCAGCTGTACACCCCTTCAGGGGAGATAGCTGTGAATATCAGCAACATCCTGTGCCTTAAGAAATGGCACAGAAGTCCATCTGAGGAAACATGAGGGTGCTGCCTGCAGTCTCCCATGTGGATTCCCACTTGATTTTCCAGGAAGAGGGAGGTACATTGAGATAGGAACAATGAACAGACCCCCATAGTTTAGTGGCAATAAGCTGCTCTGTGTTGTGCTGAAATGCTGCAGGGCAACATTTTGGCTGTGAGGGATTTGATGGCTTGTGCTTCTGCAAAGGGACACCTCCCTTATCTCTTTGGAGCAACACAACACACAGGAACCTATGGAAGGAAGAATGAAAACGTTCATATGGATTCTGTTTATAACATTTTTAAAGTTAGAGTTTTCTTGAGTGAATAACAAACCTAACTGAAAATCTAGAGTGACTGCTGTTTTTTCTCCTTTTAGAAATACAAGTATGATCTAATAATTTCAAAAGCCAGAGAATCTGGCACTGCCAGATAAATAGGGGAAGTACTGAGAAGGATAAGACAGGTTTTCAATTCCCATCATCCCCAATACTGACACTCCACAAACATCTATGGCATCATCCTGCAGCTGAAAAAATCCCATCTCATTAACAAGACCAAAGAATTGCACTCCAAAACATGATTTTATGTCATTTTTTCACCTCTTTGGGAGTGGTCAAGGAGAAGTACCATACCAGCCTGCTACACAGCAGCCCCAGGGCTGATGTCCAGCCCACTGGACTTGAGTCTGAACCCCAATCTCAGACTGAGGCCCAGTGATCAGAATAATTGTTTTCTTTCATGTGGCTGCCAGAGACAAACATCTTCAGAAGCAGAGAAATGAGAGAGATAGGAAAGGAAAAACATGAAGAAACACAAAGTTCAGATGGAGATTTTCTGGACTTTTTGATGTTTCCATGGGATCTGTTCTGCACAGACCTGGCAGTCTTCACTCTAAGATCCATTGCTGTCTCATGGTCTAGAGCTTTCCAGCAGTGCCATCACCTACCTTTCAGGAAGGAGTTCAGACTTTATTTCTTTGGCAACAAACAATATGCCCATCCCTAATTCCTTTTCTAAATACCACTTGGTGGCACAGCCTTGGAATTATGTCAGCCTCAATACACCATATGTGCTGTTAAACTGAGCACAGCTCACCACACAGCTCTGCAACCATGAAGAATCTAAAGACATGAGCAAGGGACCTTTTCCAGAAAATAGCTCCAAATGACCAAAGAAAATAAAGGTTTCTTCAGAAAAATGCAGGTTATGATACACCATGATGATACAAGTTTGGATATCCAAGATTATGAAAACACCCAATCAACTCCAGTTGTGCCATTGTGTTTTTTTGCAATTTCTCTAAACCCATCACATTGGGTAACTAATGAAATAGGAGGAAGGGGGTGAGACATTATGCTTACATGTGGTTTGGAAGTTTATAGAGAATGTATGTAGTGAGGTATTCTGTGTTTGTTTAATACTTCTGAGCTGGGGTTATGGTATTATGCAATCATAACTACTCTGCTTGCTTCTTTGGGGTCCTACACTTTAGGTTCAAATAGTTCAGCTGTACAGTTTCCCCCTCTCTCAACCTTTCACTGTGAAGTGCTTTTTTCTTACCCCCAGAGATCAAAGAGATGTTTTTGTGGTTTGCTGTTCCATCCACATTCCTGCTCCCTCCTCTCTTCCTTCCTTCCTCTGCCCTCCCTGCAGCACATCACCCAGCAGCCCCAGGCATTAATCACTCACACACTCACACCAGCCTCGTTCAGATGAGCTCATGGAGCCAATATCCTGCTCTGGACATTACCCTGTGCTTCAACAGCTCCCTGGCTCTCACTTGCAGTGCACTGAATTCACTACTAGCTTCACAATTCCTGTCTGGGTGTTTGTCTAATTTTAAGGTCTGATTTTGATTCTGAGTCAAGTCAAGTGCATTTAAATATTTGATAGAGATTATGAGTCTAGTAGGTAAATGATAATTTAGGGAAAAGTCTCCAGATTGCTGTCTTCCTGGACTTTTCTGCCACCTCATTCCCACAGTGCCTTGACAGGGCTAAAGTTACACATTTGATTGGAACAGGGCAACAGCTTCATTTTCCAAACCAGAGAATCTGGATCAGCCAAGGAATGAAAGGACAGATTTAATTTTACAGGACATCAAATATAAAATCCAGTTCTCAGAGCAGACTATCCTCCCATTAGGCTAATTTAGGTTAAGTTTTACCAAACACTAAAATAAATGAGCTACAGCTCTTTTTCCTGGCATGATATTGAGTAATGGTTGACTGAGAGCTTGCATCAAGACCAGCTGCAGCAGACCATGACAGATCTCACCTATTGCTTATTTCTTTTTATCCCATCATGCTAAGCATGCTTGCACATTATTAGAAGTTTCCAATAAAACAGGTTTGCACACTTAGAGATTTCCTCATAAGCATTTGGTTTTCATGCATTAATATACAGACACCTCCTGCACTGTTTTGCCTATGAGGTCATGCAGTCAAAAAGTAACTCATAGTCAAAGCAAAACCTGCACTGATATTTTTCTTCCTTTTCAGGCAGCTTGAATGATTTTTTCAAAGGAATAATTAAATATTACTTGTAAACCATTCCATAAATAATCCTTGCACATGGTGCATTGCAGCATTTAATATTTAAATTCCCAGCTATTCTGGCTGGACTCTCAGGTGTGTGGTGTGTTATGGGCTTCCCCAGAGGACAAGCAGAACCTTCATCTCCATTGTGGTTATTCACAACTATATATTTCAAATTTACTGTCACAAATACATCTGTTATATAACACAGTTGAAATTGTTGTCAAAGTAAACAGCCCTGTCAAGACCTTCCCTTGTATTTATCTATACAAAATAAATTTGGAGAAAGAAAACAAAGGAACAGAGTTAAATAGAGTGAACAGTTAAAAACACATATTGTAAATCTCAGAATATTGTTTTTCTGCTTTGCAATAAAAATACCAAAAAATACAGTGTGTATGAAGCCAAGGATAAATAACTCAAAATATTATGAATAAATCAGCAACTGAGTGTGTATAAACATCACCTCTCAATCCGTGTGGAGAATACATGAGGCATATTGAGAATGCCCAGTCACTTCCATAGGAAGTCCCTCAATTCCTGCTTCAGGATTTTTCATTCTACAGCCCGTGTGGATGGCATTGTCCTGCTCTTCAGCTTGCCTGAAATTGTTTACAGTATATTATTACTTCACTGCTAATAAAGGGCACAGTGCAAGAACTCTGCCAAACAGTATTTTTGGTAAAGCAGAATAGGCCTTAATTCCAAGCACATAAACAAAAGGAAAAAAAATAACTGTCAAGGGACAGAGTTATTTTCCCAAAGGAACATCTGTTCCTAACACATATCATGAAAATACATACAATAAACCATAAGTTCAGAACAGAAACTGTATTCAAACACTGCCCAACAGAAGTCCACGATCCCTGGAAAACTTCTTTTAAATCCCCAGCAACCCGTGGGCTCGAAGAGAACCATTTCCTCTGTATACACTGCAGCTCTTCAGAACTGCAGCCATTTGGCAGTGAGTTTGCAAAGCCACAAAAGGATGGGAATTAGCCATGTCAGCATCTTCCCTAGCTGCAGAATGCAGCTCAATCCGTCACCCTGCCAAAACTCAGTTGGAAAAGGCAGCATGACAGCCCAGAGGAAGGTAATCCTGGCCAGCTGTTTGCAGCCAAAGCCAACCACATCAGCAGCACACAGCAAGCACCAACATGCAGCAGCTAAAAGGCTACCTGAGAAGTGGGGAAGATGAAGTCTGATTCCAGGATCAATAAAGTGCCTTGGGGATGCTGACAGTGTTTAGCTCACTTCAGCCAGCTGATCCAACAGAGGATCAGTTATGTGCCAGCCCCACGTGGCTGCAGGAGCTCAGGACCAGGAATGGGAAATTCTCATCAATCCACCACCCTCAGACACTGCAGAAAAATTCTAGCTTTTTGCAGAACTGCTAGCCAGAGTATCAGAGCCTCAACACATCTCAAACCTTGATTAAAAAGCAGATTTTATTAATAGGTAGGCAAAAAAGCAGGGTTTTACCCTTCGGTGTCTTAGCTAGTGCCTGCCCACACGTGCTCTGAGGCTCGTGAGAGAAGTTCTGACTGAGGCACAACAATTCACCAATAATTCACACCATGTTCAATAAAACTCAGGGGGCAGCTGAGACCAAACAACCTGTCTTGTCTTTCCAGTGCTTTTGCTGGTGGTAACTTCAGGGATGTCAGATCTGTTCTTACTTGTTCATCTTAACTTCCTCCTTCACACATACTGAAACAACAAAAGAGTTCTCTAACACATGTGCAGAAATGATGAAGGCTTACAGTTGTCATCTAAATATTTTTATTGAAGTGATAATTAACTGTTTCTAAGAGTTTGGCTTCACTACAAAGATAGCAAGTCAGAATAAGGGTATTAAGTTTCCTCTGTTATCAATCAGTAATTTCTGTTCTAATGCTGCAAAATGTGCCTTTGAGGCACCCTCTCCTCCTGCTGCTGTTCTGCTCAAGGGAAAAAGTGATGACTTTTTCTTACTCTATACTCCATTACACCACACAGCTTAAGCTACATGCTCCTGCTACACTAAATGCACCATTCTGCTCATCTACGCAGATAACTAAATTTAATTACATTAATAATTGTTGTGGTTTAGTACATTGCCAAAATTTACCTCCTAGCTTGTTAGACCTACAATTTAATTAGCAGCAGTGAATTTTAAATGAACTATATTATCTAAACAATTATTTTAGGGGGTTTGTTGTTGCTTCTGCACCACCTAAACAAAAAAATAAGCTATTTTCTTCATTGTACGAGTCAGAAGTGAACCTGTAGCTGAGTCACTTGTGGCGTAAGGAAGAGATTCCTTTGGATCCACTGACATCAGTTTTGAGCAACAATATAGTAATTTCTCAAAATTCCAGCACTCCTCCAAGTTTAATTTTATCTGATTTGCAGTGAATCCACAATGGTCCTTATACCTCTGATGAGATCCTGGGCTGAACCTCTATTTCCAATAGTCACACTCATCTTGAGCTTTTTGTTTCTGATACATAACAGACAGAAGCCTCTGTCAGGTTCTTTCCACCCTGACACAAGGAACTCCAAATCTCCTTCATTCATTTGAATCCAAAATAATCCTCTTTATCACAGACATGAAGATGATAATGTATGCTTGTCATTCTCTTGTAATCAAAGCTTAAGCAAACTCTGATTTTAGCCAGCTGTTAATCACTATTAATTCCTCTACATTTATTTTAACTATATTAGCCATATTCCATGAATGTCACCCATTAATTTCAACCACTTGGAAAAAAAGTCACCATAAAAACCTTAAAACAAAATAAACACCAAACCCACAATGTTTCTTAATCTCATCAGCCCCCCAGGTGGGTATTTTGTTGCTATTGTTCATGTGGTGAGTTAATTGTGGGGGGTTTTTGTTGGCTGGCTGGTTTTGGGTTGTTTTTTTTTGTTTGTTTGTTTGTTTCTTTGGTTGGTTTGGGGTTTTTTTGAGGGGGTGGGAGAGGGGTGCTTCTGTTGCAGCTTACAGGTCTATGAATTACTTACATCACCTTTAAGGTTAAAAGATATCTCCAAGATGTTTACTCATCATCCTTAAGGTACTAAATCATGCTTATGGATGTTTTCAGTTTTGCAGAGTGAATGGTCTGTAGAATCAATAAAGCAATCCACCACAAAACCTAATTAACTCTCTCTCATAACTGCACTTACAACAACATCCATGCTCAAGAAAAACAAAACTAAACAAATCGGCTTCAAACACTTACACCAAAACTCAGAGGAGCAGTGAGTTACAGTGAAGTGCAGAGTCAGTCTTCTGGATAAAGAAAAGAAAGAGATTACAAATTGTTCAGTACACTTAGAAAGGAAGTATATTGTAAAACACATAAATGTTACAAAAACAGCTATGGAGCTCCCCACCAGCGTGTGCAGGTGACATATGCCCGAGCCAGAGAGGTGATGTCCCTCCTGTAACTGAGCTCCTTTGATTCCTACACTGATAACTCAGTTTGTTTCCCAAAGTGAGACTTCAGGAGTAATAAGAGGAAGCAAAACAAATGTCCTTTGCCAGCAGAACAGTGGTGATTTTCTCACTCTGCCAACATCACATTAGCTAATATTACTCCAAGTGGCTTTTCAGTTCTTCATTGGCATTGCTATATGCCTGACAATAGAAAAAGAGCAGAGAACAAAGCCTGAAGCTGCTATGTTTGCCAAGTCATCTTGCTCAAGCCAAAAGGAGGAATGCTCACCAAATTAACATCTTGCTCTGCTACAGCTTCAAATGGTCTGTCATTTCTGGGGGCATTTTAAAGAATATATGCAACTTGCACCATGGCTTCTGCAGAATATTGCTCCTGTGCTTTTTGCATGATATCTCACTGTAACCCATGAAACAAGGCTGCCTGGATGCTAAATTAAACTATGACAAGGATATCAAACATCTGGAAGGCTGCAGGCCTGGCAGAGGGTTGACACCTTTTAAATTTCAGAAAATGACCTGCAGTTTTAATGGCCACTACCTGATTGCTGAAGACAGAAACACACCATTACCCAACCATGCCTCACCAGTTGTGATTACAAGAGGATTACTCAAGGAGAATTTCCTCAGATCAAGAACATGATTTATTGCTCAATTACAAGAGAAAACAGACTCCCCATTTTTACGTTGGAATTCAACAATTCATTTCTTAGTAGTGAACATCAAATAATAATGATGAACATCTGAGATTCCACAGAAATCCCATTTTCAGGAACAAATCTCAATTGGCTTTGAAATCAGTCTTTCAGAATCTCAAAATTTCTATCTCAAAAGTTGGACAACCAAATACTACTAGATTTTCTGGAAAGTTTTTCTGTTTTTTGATCACATTGATAAATAATTGCATATCGTTGATCTCACAGTGTAAACAAAAGGTTCATTAGTAAAACAAATCTCAAATCAAAACATGTCAGGAGTATCCCTCCTCATAAAATTAAAACAACAACACAGACTGTATACTTCTACTGGTTATGAAAAAAATGGTAACTGAGTAACAAAAAGAAAAGACTGAGATGAAATATGTCTGAAAAAATTACATGTTAGACTCTGTAATCTATTTGAGCTGAAAACTTGCAAAAAAATTTAGAATTTATTTGAGGTGAAACTTGCATAAAAAACTGAAGGAATACAAAAACCACTTAAGCACCAACTGCAGGGTGAGTTTCAAACAGGTGTTTGAAAAATAACATTTCTAGGATGAATCATTGCCTCAAGCATACCACTGAAGACAGAGGAAAGGTAACCCACAAACCAGTAAATCTCCCTTTAATGCCAGTTCCATGCTCTATATCCAACTCCTACACTGCTCTTGAGAAGGAAGGCAGGTTTATATGTAACCACACCCACTGCACAGTATCTCACCAGCCTATCCCAAGAAATGTGCTCCAAGAACAGCCTCACTCAATCAATGTACAACTACAGCTACTAAGCCTGTCCTTTACCATAAAAGCTCACCTCAAAAAAAAATACATTGAAAGGAATTACAAATTTAAACCCAGATACACTCCCAAATTTGATTTTACTTTTCTTTCTAATGTACTTTAAAAACTGTATGTTGAATGTTCTTGGAATCCAGATGTGCAAAAACACATGTAGGAAATCCAAATCTTGCATCTTTGCACAGTCTTAAGTTCATTTACCAACATACAAAATTATACAAAGGTTTTTCTCTATGCTGCACCACACTGCATCATCAACTCCTTAAATATTTAGGAAAATATTCCATATAAAGTTCAGGTTAAGCAGCTACAACTCTCATCTAATTAAAGGAATTTCTTCTGTTGCAAAAACTAAGGTCTGTGTTGTTTGGATAGATTTTCCATATGCCTATTAGAGAAACTTTCACTGTTTTAAGAGTGCCATTTACCTCATGACGTTAAAAAAAAAAATTACCAGTGCACTATTTAATTAACAAATTCTCATTATTTTCCCTTGTCTAAATTGAAAGTAAAGCCAATGTAATGAGATTCAGCTACTGTTCACTCCACTTTGCTGATTTTGTGGACACCATTTTTACACTCATTCCTACATCTCATGGTAACAGTGCAGAGCTCAGAGATGCACAGGTGAGGTGAGCAGTGATACAGTCCCAAAATTGGTATTCAAGTGTTTCTCTGTAAAAGCAGAACAAAGAGATGATTTTGTCTATATACTGCTAATTAGAATTGGCTCTCCCTAGGGAAAGTACAATATCTGACACTTCACCTAAAGGCAAATTCCAGGATCCTGTACAGAAAAGCTCATCAGGGGAAATGAGGCACATCCTGTTTACTTTTCAGCTCACTTAGCTCATTAACATCCATGTACACAGACACCTCACCAAATCTGGGGTATTTTATGCATTCTTGCAATACAGGTTTGTAGCCCTATTAGTCAGTCAGTAACTTCGGGGTGTTCTGCTTATTTGGTTGTTATTTGGTGTTGGGTGGTTTGGGTTTTTCTTTGATATATGTGGTTGGGTGGTTTGAGGGTTTTTTTTTTTGCAATTCAATGCCTATGCTTTTTAAGTAAGTCACTGTCTCAAAAGAATATGTTACTCAAACAGATTCAGTGATGAAGTCAAAGGATGTTATGATGCAGTCCTTTTTCTAAAATCACTCTAGATACCATTGACAATAAACACCCTGCTTGTAGCATGAATTCCAGCTTGTTTGTTTTAAATAATGATCACACATTTTTCTCCCTACCATTTACGGAAGAGGAATGAGCAATTTAGCATCACATTTTTTTAGTGTAACAAATCTTGGTTATGTTCCACTTCAAAGTCAATGCGTAGCCTAAAATCTGACACACACACACAAAAAAACCCTAAAGAGAATGATGGTTTATTGTGTCTTTTCTCCAAAAGCAGTAGTCCCCTCAACAAGTCCTTCTAGATGTGAATGCAGGCAAAGACTCAAACAAAAATTCCTTTTGAAATGAAAATATAGAAAAGTAGACAAAATTTAATTAGTACTAGAGAGCTAATGTTCAGTATTTGAGCACCAGCAACTTAGAGTGTGTGACCATACCACAATCCCCTGTCTTTTCCCTTCTTGTAGCCTAATGCTCTAATGAAACACACCCAGTTACAGAGCTGACCAGAGTCACCATTCTGTTTTATCCAACAGAAATGAATCATGCAACTGGAATCACTGCCCTGCTTCCTCAGCCCTGGTGACACATCTGCCACCCTGAGCCCAGCCTTGCCTGGAGCCCTGGGGATGCCCTGCCTGCTCCAGGGTCACTGGCAGCTGCCAGCAGCGTGCACAGCACTGCTCTATCCCATCCCACAAACTGCTGAATAGATCCATTCCATAATCTGGGACCATGGAAATTTTTCCTCAAAGCTGAATGAAAAGATGCTTTGCTTTCCCTTCCTATTAAGTTTTATTTTGCTGAGGCCCACAGCACATGCACCACAGTCTCGTCAACAGCTGTTTTTCCTTCTAAGCTTGCCCTGTCACTTAGGGATTTGAATTTTTGCTGATAAAGTGTAATAGAAGCTGCTTCCTGCTACACCACAGCGAAACAGATGTTTTAAAAATTGTGGTAGCCCTAAATCTGGTCTCTGTAGCAAAATCTGTCTCAGGCTAACTTTCCTTCTGTCACAAAACCAGACATTATATTTGTTTTCCTGCTGGTTGATTGAAGTCGGTATCAAACAAACATTTTAAATAAAATTTCTTTTTGGATGAGCAGGGAGTCACCGAAAACAGCAGTGTGAGAAGGAAAATACAAAGATACATATCAAAGAAACTAGCAGAAGGTGCTCAAGTAGTCCCTGAGCTCACCTTACTGCTCCCAGGCACAGGCATCAGCACCTTTGGCACTCCTGGCAGATGTCTGTCAAACCCAATCTCACCAAATTGTAGTGATTCCACAGCAGCCCTAAGCAATCCATTCCAGCTGAACAATTTCAAAGCTTCTCCTCCTATCTAACTCCTAATCTCTTTTGCTTTAATTTAAGCTCATCAATTCTTGTCCTGTCCCAAGAAGACATGAAAAACCAGATTATTCTCTTCCTACAAACAGCAGCTTTTTGCATAACATCTGAGCCTTCTTCAACTGCAGACTACAAAACCCAAATGCTTTCAGTTTGCTTTCATAGCTGGCATTTTCTTTTATTATCTTTACTGCTTGCCTCTGGTCCCTGTCCATCTGATGTGTATCTGCTTTGCTCTGTGGCATCCAGGGCTGGACAGGCTGACATGGAGCCACCAAGCAGAGTGAGAGGCTTTTCTCCTGTATTTAACACACAATACTTTTGAAACTTCTGTCTTTACAGATGACACTCTTAGGGGTTTTTTCCTCACAGTTTCCTTTTTGGCACAGAGTTCAGGATTGGAAGATGGCTGAACCAGTGAGATTGGCTGTGCAGCTGAGTTAGAGCCTCATTGAATGTTCCTGCTCTCACTGCACGTTCAGGTAATTTGTGGACCACACTGTCAATGTTCCAAGTTTTAGGATCCAAGAAATCTCCAGGATTGCTGGAAAGTAGTGAAATCTACACTCTAAACACACATGCTTTTATTTATATATAGCTCAATTCTCTTTAACACCTTTTGTGCTGTTTGGTCCTGGCACTAGCAATAGCCTTAGTGCACTCTTTACAATCTGCAAAAATAATCATAATTCTCTCTCTTCACAAGGCCTGGCCTTGAAAGGAGCTCAGCAACTGCAGCTTCTTCCTGTGCAAACACACAGTTATGCCCAGTATGGGTATAAAACATCTTGCTTGTGGCTTTAGCCAGGTACAAACCCTCTGAGGAGTTCTATCTACTAATGCACATTATTTCTTCCAGCTCACACACATTTGGATGATTCTTAAATAATTCCCCAAGATGTTGTCTGGTGAGCTGATACCACCAAGCTTTGTTTACCAATGTTTTTCCTCATCTGCTCTCCTGCATTTGCAGTACTCTTGAGTTTCCTACTCCTACTTCCAATCACTTTATCTTCCCACATAGTATTCCAAAATCAGAGATTAGACTGTCATGGCTTGATATTTCCTTATCTTTTGTCTTACTCCCTAAATTTTTCTCAAAAATAAAAGCTTTTGAGAGGCTATCACATGTCAGGCTACACATTCTTGCACCCTCCATGTCCTGTGCTTCACCTTTTTCACTGTTATGGTGAGGTTTGTCTGTATTAAATGTGCTATTTATACCCACAGCAGAACTTCTGGACTGAGTTTGAGAAATCTTACAAGTTCTGCACTGAAAACAAAGAAAGGATGACACAGCAAAATATTTCCTTACAAAAACAAATTTTAAAAATAGATAAATAAATAAATAAAATAAATAAATAGAAGTTACTGCCAGACCCAGGGTAGCCATCCATTTAGAGTGACCAGATCTCCTAACCCAAGCAAGAGAACAGCAACCAGCCAGAAGTGGATGCCTGCCTGACTCACTAAAATAAAGGGAACTATTGAGCAGTATGGTAATAATTCAGTCAGCTGGAATAAACAGGCATCTGGATCTGAACATTACTGGAGAAACTCTATTTCTCAAAGCTATCTTAGTAACTTCAGGAAGAAGCCTTAACTTAGCTTACAGTGACACATAAGAGTAGAGGACACCAACAGGTACATGGCACACTTAGTGTTTTTATGTCATTTGCATCAGTACAGATGTCCCTGCAGAGCAATGTGAATTTTGTACAATCTGTGTCATGCACCAGGAAGGAAACAATTGCACCATTCTATCCTGAGACAGAAATAGAAAGTAGAATAGTTAACAAGAAGAAATTCCTAAATTACAAGAGCCAGGAATGACATCTTCATGTCTCATTGGAAAGATGAGAAAGGGGAAAAAATTCAGCTTGACCTAGACATGGGCAAACCAGCCAAGGCAGACATCTTCAAAAGACTCTCAAGGATCATCTGTTCTCCTGTTTCTAATTCACCTATTTTCCCCTCTCTCTTTTCATGTTCACTGTTCTTGTACTGGAATTCTCCAGGTGAGCCCTTTAACCCAAATATGCTGCAGCACTCAAAGCAAGGCTGCAATTCCATCACTGGCATATTTGCCTTGTACTTTCTCAAACCACAGCATGAATAAGCTTCTTGCAATCATTTACTGGTAAGAGAATTCATTTCCTTTTATAACCAAGCAAACAAAACAAGAATTCTCCATCTGCTTTCACATGTCAGAAAAATGTTTGACTGAAGTATCCATCTACGTGATTCAGATATGGAAACTCTTTGAAGCCTTGCTATAAAATCTGTATCACATCACACTACAGCTAAGTGCAAAGCCTGTAAGATATTGTTACCACTTTTGAGAAAGTATTTCTATAACAAAAAGTCAGTTAGCTAATGCAGTGTTCCTACCCAAAAAGTCTTAGTGAAACAGCCTCTCAAAGAAAATGAACAATTAACTTGAGAATAAAGCAAAAAATCATAAGTCTAGTCCATGGAAATAAATTGTAATATGAACAAAAATTACAATACTTGTAGTTCATAACTCAACAGACATTTCTATGAAACACCAGGTATGTCTATACTGAGAGTCTGCAATTCCCCTCCCTGGGAAGTCATTAAGAGCTTCTACTGACTTTTGCTGCCTCAAAAGTTCACTTAAAGAAATAAATTAAAAGTCATAAAGGCAGGATCCCAAATAAGTACTGTAGAAACTGAGAGCAGACCAGAGGCAAAATTGAGAAAGTAGCTGTATATTAGAAGGCAGCTCATGACACAAAAAGGAAAATGCAGACAGAGGAGGGACCCTTAGGTTCTGCAGGCAACCCTGACAGAAAACCCAAGCACACACCACTGTAGTCTGGAAAAAGAAAAAAAAAAAATGAAAAAATCAATAAATATGCACACAGATTTACTAATCTGTCTTAAAACATATACTTTTTGTGTAACTAACACAGAAAGCAGTTGAATTCTTGTAACCCCAAAAACTTGGGGAATCTGAATTTTAAACTCACAGAGCTCCCCCACAAAGTGCATCTTTTCCCAGCCTGAGATAGCAGAGGCTGGCCTGGAGATCAGGGCTGTGTCAAGAAGATCATGGCAGCTGAGCCACAAGGTCCCACTTTTATGTAAATGGCCAGCCAGCCTGTGACCTGTGAGCACAGCAGAGAAACTGCAGTGCCTCTCTCTCCTGCTCAGCAGGAACCATCAAACACCCAGGGGCTGTGTGGCAGGAGGGAACCAGAGCAGCCTGGTGAGTGTCCAGCTGGGGGGAGTATTCCCCCAGCTGTGTGACAATATGTCTTTACAAATTACAGCCTTTCATGCAGTAATTATAGCTAAAACCTTCTAGTCCTGCCGGAGCAGGCTAACACTGCAGTCATTCCCAAGCACGATAAAGAGCAGGAACTCTGCTGATCACCAGCATTAAAACCCTGGTCCAGTTAGAGCAGAGGGGCTAACACAGATTAACACAACTGGATCAAACTGATCCCGTGGAAAGCAAGGCCTTGTAGAGGCAACATGAGATTCACTTCCATGGAACAGCACCGAGCTGGACATAGCACACAAAAACTGCTCACTTTTTTTATGGACA
>VZTT01054047.1:52036-82189 GCA_013400855.1 Buphagus erythrorhynchus
AAAAAAAAAAAAAAAAAAAAAAAAAAAAGAACTGGCACTGAAGATTTCTTTCATGGGACTACAAAGATCTGTCTCCCAGCACTGACTGACCAGGTGACCTTGAGAGGATTTAAGATCATCCTGACCTACTTTCCAATTTTTACTTTTAATTGACAATTCACATTTCTTCCTGACAGCAGAGAGTTCACTTGAAAGTCATTTGGATTATCATCAGACAGGAACTTGGGCAAGCAGAATTAAAGAGGCTGATTAACAAGTATTCCAGATTTTAAAATCTGAGTAAGATATGAGTTGTTAAATTCCAAGATCGCCACACCCACATGGTGACCTGTCAACCTTAACTCAGATTTGTTCAGTTGGAAAAGGAACAAGTGCTCTGCTTGGCACAACCAATTCCAAGCTTGTGTCCCAAGAAATTACAAGATTCTGAAAACAGTGATTCTGCTCAGACCTGCTATTCTTTTCTGTCTTCTCACTCACTTTAAATGTTACTTAAAATTTTAGCTCAGATTAAACAACAAAACCCAGTATATTTCCTAAATAACATGGACAATTCCAGTCTTTATAAATGCAATAGTGTAATACAGGCTATGGCAGCCAGGCAGAGCACAAACAGGCAGGTGCTGAACAAGTTTTCTACCACAGGCAGCTTTGCCAGCAAATATCTGGCCTGCAGTACCCTTGCTATTTCTGTCCTGGATGTCTCTGGAGGAATGACTGCCAAATGAAAAGTACCGTACCAATTTGTGTGGTGGTTTTGTGATGTGCATAAATGAGTTCTTGGATAGGCTTAAATTCATCCTGACTCGTGATTTAAGTGCAAATTTAAATTCTGATGTGTCTAAAGGGGAAAGGTTTGCACATTGCTATGCAAGTCTGCCAGCTGGCCCCCACTGCCACTTTGTTCCTTCGCTTTCAAAACTAAAATATGAAGCTTAAAACAGTTGTTTTAATATTTAGCATTGTAGAAGGTCATGTTCATATGAGGGCCCTGGAGAGAAAAGCTTTTGAGCAACTGGAAGAGCCACAAAAAGTCAGTATATATAGGACATATCAGTTGCATTACTTTTATATCTCACCTCTCCTGACAATGAAGTGAGAACAATCAGGCTTGGCCAAGGACTGATAGAGAACAACTGGTACTGAAAATGAAGTTAAACATTAGATGTTAGGCAGAATATATCAGTGTTCTTTGATAAAACAAAGGTATGAACAAGACTATAGAGGTCTTTTCTAGCTTTAAAATACTGAAGTGATTTTAAGGTGGAAAATTCAGCTCCACGTGCCAAACACCTGATACTTATAACTGTGCAGTTCCAGGGACTGGTTACAGATAACTAATCCAGCTCTAGCCACTGAGTAACACATACCTTGCACTTATTATATTGGATACTTACGTCCTCTTACAGATTTTTTCCTTCTTTAATGTTCTGTAATCTACTCCATAAAACTGCTCTTTCTTTGGCAGTATTATCCCTCAGTTACTGTATTTATTCTAATATGGCTTTGTGACCACTGAAACAAGATGGAAAATTCTTTCACTGCTCATGTGAACACCTGTCATCCTACTTACCAGGTTACCATAATGCCTCAGGTTGCAGAAATTCAGAGATATTAGCCCTGGTTTCCATATAAAGCTGATTTAACACCCACCTGTGAAGCAACCAAACAGACACACAACAGGATAAAATAGAAGTCAGCTGAGCTTTCACTCAGTACTTTTCAAGATGAGTAAAGCACACAGCAAACATTATCCTGTCCAACTATTGTAAAAGATGTTAAAAGGCTTTAAAATCAGAGGCACTTGTTTTAAAGCATATTTAAATATTTACTGTATGCATTGTGAACTCCCAACTTGGTGCTTGACTTCCAGCTCCTGTAACAGATACAAACCTCATACTCTTGGTACCTCTGCCAGAACACAGATTCTCCACTCCTATTGAAAGGAGGGGAAGTTAGAGCCAAACCACTCCTCTTGGACCCCCTCCAGAGTCCTTCAGTCAGCCTATTCTATAAATTTCCTTTAACTATGAGAAACAAGAAGCAATTAACTATTCCCCACTATCAGGGGGTTTTTTTTATTAATTCATTTTGGAATTAGCGTCTCATTTTCTCTCTCTCAACAGACCAGGAACTGGTTAAATTTCTTTCACGAAATTTCTTCCACAACTTTTACTGACGTTAATGTAGGTACTTTCCTGGTACTAAATTAGCATGACAAGCTACCTTGTTATGGGCATGTTAACAGAAATGTCTATATGCTTGCTTAGTAACAAAAACCTGCCCTTACTGTTATTCTAATAATCAGAAATTCCATCTTTTCCTAGCCAGCTGCCAAATTTCTTCTTTCCTGAAAGTAAATAATGTCTATTCTACACTTGTATATTATACTTCTAGATCCAAGCCAAAGTTCATGTCATGAAGACCTGTGATTTAAAATGCATCACATGAGACAGAGGAGAGCAACAAATCAAACAGAGCAGGATAATAAGTTTGAACAGGATAATGTAACAAGCAGTTGTACAAGAAAGGTTTGGAAAAGGACTAGGAAACACACTGTTGCTAGAACAAGATCCTCTGCTGCCTTCAGCTTCAGGGGCTATTTCTGATTTGTTCCACTGTGTAAAGAAACACTGGAAAAAAGCAATGTTATTAAAACACAGATGTGTGGAAAGAGCTTAATTCCTTCTAAATATGTCAACATAGCCTGAGCTATGCCATCTTTCTCACAGCCATCCAGGCAGCTGTCTGCACAACATCCACACAGAAATAACTCCTGCCCTAGCTATGGAGGAGAAGCATTACAATTTTACTCAGCTGAAGATAACCTGCATTTATCCAGAAACTTGATAAATGTAACTGATCACTTGAAAATGTAAAAAACACAAATTTGGCAAAGATTTATTTTCCCCTACCCACTGGTAAGAGCTCCAGGAAGAAATCCTTCTCACTTGAACATAAATATGTAGCAGACTTCTAAGAAAACAATCCTGTGAGCACAATTGTTCCAGCTGACAGAGAGTGGCTGGTGATAGATAACAGGAATATTAGTGAACAAGGAGCAGAGTTATTTCTGCACTTGCTCAGCACATCCAGAACACAGTCACTTTGTCTCTGCAGAGTTTGACTGTGCCACACAAGCTGCTCAGGAAGAACACTATGGTGTTAAGTAGCTTTCCCCCCTAAGTGCACAACATGGTAGTTATTTGCAAGGTCATTTAATTTGCAAGATATTGCAACACCTTCTTTGGACACCGAAATGCTAAACAGGACCAATTTACTATTGGAAAATATCATTGATACTCCTGGCACCAGAGAACATGCCAGAGATAACTGGTTTATACCCGTGCACACAAGCAGATTGTTCAGTTCATAGGCAGTGGGTGCTACCATACCTGGTTCTGAATGACAGCTGGGGACAGAAGAACCAAGGTGTGTGTCCTGTCTTGGGTCAGGAGCTGTGTCAGCTCAGCCAGGCACAAAGGGTCCTACTCACACTCCCACGTGGCTCCCCACTGGCAGCCTGTCCTACCAAGCACATTCAGCCTCAGCCTCACTCCACAGGGCACTCAGGGGTGGCATCAGGCATTTGTAACCCCTGTGACAACCTCAAGGCTCTACTACTATGACTGTCTTTTGTTGGAGTGATTAATGCCCAAAAAGCAGGTTTGTGATAATGATGTAGTCATGTTCATGTCACAAGTGTTTCTCCTCAGTATCACCCCAGGCTTCAGGCATTCTGCAGCAGCTGACAACAGCAGCAAAGCCACACATTCAGCAGTGGGCAGCACTCCTCTGGGGCTGTCCCCAGCAGAACCTGGCCACATCTGCAAATCCTTCCTGCTCAACTGTGGCAAAGTCCCTCAAAAAACACCAGTAAAAACCACTGGAAGACAATGAATATTCTATCTTTGGTTCACTGCCAGCTAAATGAGTTGTTGAATATCTCTCCTTTCTTCTTCCCAGCATCTCTAAATGCAAAGAGAAAAATAAAAGAAAAAAAAAAAAAATAAGGTCATTAGCAGGAGTTAAGGACTGTTCTGAATTAAAAATCCTGCCCAGCATTTAAGAGCAGAAACTTAAGTTACCAGCTGAGCACATGAAATGTAATGAAATACAGAGAAACACAAGCCTTTGTGAAATACAACACAAGAACTACTTCAATTTGGTCTGGTACTTTCCTATTTCTCAAATAGTTGGTGAGTCGAAAAAGCCAACAAATCAAGCCAGAGAATGACCTAAAACCCCAAAAGAATCAGAGTTACTAAAAATTGCTCTAGCTAAAAAGGCTAGAGCTGTTTTTAACAGCCATTTTAAAATATACATCTACCTCCAGTGCTCAGGTATTAAATGCTGCATCTCCATTTTCTTTATTTCTAACATACCACACACTTTTCTTTCCCACCATTCACAGTTAAAACTACAAGAATACCATGTGTGACAGTCTCCCCTAAGCACAGAGCTTCTACCTCAGAACAAAGCAAAAATCTGATTTATCAAATACAGAACACAAGAGTATTTCAGATGTCAAATCTCCTCATGCTAAAATATGCATATCCTTGACAAACTAATTGTTTTTCTGTGGCACTGTGACCTAGACAAAGCCTGAACCTGCTCTGCAGCCCTGATCAAGGGGCTGACAGCAGGAAGAGTGATGGATGGCAAAGGCAGCCACTTGCTCTGGCTGAGCAGGCTCCGCTGTACCGCCCATCCATCACTCTGACAGCTAAAGAAATTCTGCTCAAATTTATCTACAGGGCACTAAGCAGGCAGAAGGCAGAGCATATATCCCAGCTGAAGGGATATACCAGCTGAAAGGGGAGATAACCAGAGAGGAACATTAGGCCATTTAGTTTCCAGAAGTAAATTGGTAAATCCCATTTGGCGCTGCTGGCCAGGCAAGTGAGATTATGCCAGGAAGGAACGCCATAGAATTACAGCTGTGAAAATGGTAATGATGTAATAAAAATTAACAATAAAGTTGCTGGAAAGAAGTTTTCCCCGCCTTGCTTTTATTTAGAGAGAAGAGCACAAAGAAATAAGAAAAAATAAAATAATGAAGTGGAGCCTGGGCACTGTGTGTGCTGTAAAGAGGAAAAAGATGAAAGGTCATAACATAATTGAGTCCTTGAATACCAACAACTGGAGTTCTAAATCAGGACTTGACTGACACATAGGTTTAACTATCTCTGTCTCTTTTTCGAGCCATAAATAAATATTCTGCATTATCTTGCAGTGAGTGATGACAATATCCTCTTCTGCACATACACTTCTTCCCAAGCTGACACAGTGTGTGCTTGTATTGTACCTGTCACATTGCTTGTGTTAATGCAATTCACCACAATAAACTTTGTCTTATATAACAGTAATACACCCTAATGTTCCATATATAAGGAGCAAATAAAGCTGACACTTGTGTTTTATACATAGAGGGGAAATCGATTTGGTTGTGCCAGGCAAAAGGATGCATTTTAAAATTAAGTTGTAGTCAAGACAGAGTTGGGCAGAAAAAATTTAGAACCCTCAAGGACATCTTTTTATCACTCTTGCCTTTCACTTTTTCTCTTTGAAAAGCAGTAGGCTTCAACTTGACTGTACCAAAATACTCCACTGGGTATTTATCTTGAGAACTTCCTGCAGGTGATACAGTGATTTTCTGCAAATTTGAAGATTAGAGAATTTAATACTCATATTGAGTAAACAACTGCCTGTCAGACTTTCAAATGTTTTCCTGCAATAAGGGGGAGAACCATAATTGCCTGAACTGCTTTGTTTGATTTGTAAACGAACACCCTGCTTTAATCAATTGACACACTAATTAGTAAATTGGTGGTCTGAACATCTCTCACTTTATTTTAATAAACTCCTGTAATTTCTGATACCATGCTCATGTACTCTAAGTAAAGGTTGCAAGGGTTTTCTCAGAAATCTCTGACAATTTCAGCATTATACAAGAATTGACTCATTGACTTTTGAGTTAACTGCTCTTGAAATAAGCATTATGTAGTTCCTAAGCACTGGCTTTCAATTCAGTGAGAAATACATCTAAAAGCCTCCAAATAAAGCTAGGTTGCTCACACGCTCTCTTGTCTATTTCTGTTATTGTGTAACTTGTAAATTTTAAGTGTGTTTTTTTGATGATGCAAGAACACAGACCCCGGCAGCTCATCTCAAAGATATCTCTCACATTCAAAACAGCCAAATTCCCACTGGCTCTGGGAGCACAGAGAGACCAGTTCAGCATTGCAGTGGCTGTAACAATATGCACATCTGAAACCAAGATGTTAAGTTTTACATTTGAGTACTCAAATAGCTGCTGTGGGCGATTCAGATATATGGCTGCAAGAACCTTTTAACCCTTCTGGCTGGCAAATTGCTAAATCCAGGGGGTCACAGGTTACTTTTTGGGGAAACTAACTCCAAAATTTAACAATAAATGAACACATTTGGATTTACCAAAAAAAATTTCAGGCCCTCTTTAGAAGGACAATTACCATTTCTACCCCAATTCTAATGCAATCTTCGTTTTGTAACTTCCTCTGAAAAAGGACATAGTAAATCAGAATGTTATGAAGGCAACCTTACCAAATTTCATTTGGCCTGTCTGGGTCAAACTTCATTTAATTAAATTACTCGATTTCCATTCCAAAGATCAGTGTTATTATTCAAGTAATCCTTGCTATTATATTAATAACACCAAAGAAGCCATGCCATGCAAAAAGCACTGGGTTAGGGAGAGGTTTTGACCATGAAGAAGTATAATCAAAGAAGTGCTGCAGCATTCAGGAGACAACTTAAAGAATAGATGTCTCTTTAATAGTGCTTAAACTATCTACTCCAGATCACAATGCTGGTGTTGTTCTTGCTTGGCTGACCATATGGAAATTAAGCTTTTCCCCTGTTCTTCACTGCTGTTTCCCTAATGTTGGCTTCTGAGCCATTTAATTACACTCTGTCATAAAACTGGGTGCTCAGCCTGACAGGAACAAGGATCACCTAAGTGCTATTGTGATGACCAGAGCACTTGTATAGGCAATGGAGGTGAAAACCTTTACACTTCAGAAAGAGAAGAAAATGCATTTCAGCAGTGGCAGCACAATGCCCCTCCTAAGCCTAAACAATTGCAAATGTCCAGGCCCTGGTCTGCCATAGTCACAATAAAGCCATTCATGGGGACTTTGCTGAGGCAAGTTAGGGCAAAAGGGTCAGAGGGCTATGAACTTTGATCTATCGCTTCAGATTTGGCAGGCCTTAAAAAAACCTCCTGCTTCAGTAAGTTTCTTGATTAACCTAATAAGAATTACACAAGAAGTGCTGTGATCTTAGCACTGCATCGGATTAGCTGCCTAGACGGTGTTCTGTGAAGCCTAAAAATCTCATCAAGAAGCATAATGAGAAATAGACGATGGAAGTGTCGAGAAAAAGGTCTCGAGTTTGTGTTTTAATTGTGCAGGCAAGGAGATGAAATGAAAGTTACACGAGAGCTGCATTTTCTGAAGAACCAGACTATTTGTCTGTAGAAACATTATCTTTTAAACTCTGAGGGGAAAAAACCTTAACAAAATTGAAAGCTGGGAAGTGTATTCAAGATGAACCTTCAGTAATTCAGCAACAATTTTTCCTTTTGCCACCTTCCCCATAGAATAGAATCTAATGCTGACATTCATATTTGTGATAAATTCTAAAAATTACTTCAATAAAAAATGTCACCATAAGCAGCACTAAAGAATATCCACAGCTACCTTATCAAAACCATGTCAAAGAAGAAAGAAATTTGAATTGTTACAAAGAAGAAGGATTAGCAATTAATTCCTGAATTAGGCCGTGAGTATATTAAGAATTTTTTTCCATTTAATGAACTACCACTACATTAGCCCAATTTTATTACATTACAATATAATTTAATTTATAAAATTAATCAAATATAATTCGTCTTTGAATTATCAGGATTATTCCTTTTCCATGGATGTGTTTTGAAAGGCTTCATTGTTAACATAAAATGCAAATCTGAGTAGCCACAAAAAGTCTACTCTTCAGAAATATTAAGAATTTCTTGAAAGGCCTAGGTAAAATATATTAATGCTTCAGCATTTTTAGCTCATCCTTGCAAGACATCTGCAGACTGGAAGGTCACTAAGTGACCATGTTTTGGTGTCCTGGTGTGTAGTGGCTCAAACAGTTAAAAAAGACAGGATTAGAAGCTGACTCATGAAGGACAGCTCTCTGCTCAGTTCTGGATCAAGTGCCAGCAAAGGCAATTGGGTCTGTGCCTTAAAGGGAATGGGAGAAAGAAGTCTCCCAGTACATGATTAATAAAATGGAAGAAAAAAGAGAAAACCCCACACCGCCAAATCAGTGGGTTTTTTTAAAAATCTCTCTTCCTTTTTATAAGGTGTCAGGCTCCCCTTTAAACAAAGTGCCTGGATAGCACTTGGGATCAGGCTCCCAAGTTTCCACACTCACTAAAGACTGCATTTTAACAATCCAGAAGTGATTACACCTTTGAGCATTGCACAAGTCCATGGATAGGATTTGCTCAGGTCACAAAGCACCACAAAGAGGCTGTGGAGCTTCACTAGGGAGCTGCATTAATACTCAGCCACAAGTTTGGATATATCTTTAGCCTCTTGCACTGTATACTCACACATCAACAGCAAGACGTTCCCCAGGAAACATTCCAAAATTGTCTCTTTGAAAAGTAAAGTTCACTTGTGGGTCAATGGGGTAATTATGGCAGAATCAGCCTGCCAAGCTCCAACAACAGTTTCACATTTCAACAATGCTCCTTCCCATAATCCCAAGTGAGTGATTTCTTCTGTTCCATGTGCTTCTCCTCTTATGAAAATAATAACAATAAAAGAAAGCTAATCAGTGCTTATCAATTAGGAGTCATCTCACAGAACAGAATTATACTCTGAATTGGAAAAGGAAAACATTTTAAGCTACATTTTAGTCACTAACATTCTTATTTGTTTTGCTATTCTGTCTCAATGTTCCTATCTGAGTTTTCTGTGGAAGAATTTGAAAGATCCTGATGTATTTTGTCTGTATATCAATGATCCCAGAGAACCAGGAGGGAAACTCCTCCAAGAAGCTTCTAAGATACAGTGAAATAAAACCCAGTTCCAAGTCAAAAGCAGCATGTTGAGCTGAGTTGTTAAACTTGCTGGGAAGCTGTTTACATAGACAAGCCACAGTAATTGCAATATAATAAATTTATTTATCTTCAATTAAGCAAACCTCATGGAATAAGCTTGCATGTCATTTGTGCTGTCTTGCACACATTTTTTTATCACTGTTACAAAAGCTTTTTTCCAACCGGGCCTGTTAACAGCAAAATTAAAATGTAACATGAAAAAAACATCCTTTATAACCAATAGAGAAGAAAGCACCAGGAGGAAATAAGTGCTAATGATTAAGAAAAAGCAAGTAGCACTTTGAAAAGACATAAGATATGTGTGTAGTTTAATGGGTGAAGCAGTGATGCCATCCATCTACTTTTGCTGTGCATCAACAAAGAAAGTTATGAGCACCTATAGACACAAAGGCTGAGTGGTGACCCTGCCTGAACATCCCCTTTAGTCTCTTGGGACAAGGAGCAGAGTCAGGGTAAAGGTTTGGAGCATGGTAATAAACAAAAAGTAGCCTCACAAAAATAAAAATGTACTGACATGGTAGTGGAAAACCCACATGAGGGCTTGGCTCAGCATTGGTCCCAGCAGTGAATAGAACAATCTCCAGCAGCCACACCTGGCCACCCCAGCAAAGCCCTGGATGTGCTTGATCCTGCTCCTGCCTGGGTGCTTGCCAGCAGATTTTGTGCTGCCAGCCCTGGCCCCCTTGAGCCCAAATGACAGGACCACCTGCACTGGCAGCAAACAGCCCAGAGCCTGGTGCTTGACCATAACTTATGCTCAAAGGCCCAGATGTGTTTGCCTTCTGGTTTGCTAGGTAAGGAATTGAGTTGACTAGCAAGTCTGGGCAATTCTAAACAATTAGCAACACAAATCATGTTTAAAACTCCCTTTGATGTTATAGCTGAGCTGTCACAAGCAGAGAACAATAGGTCAGAGAGGTGAACTGCCATGCAGGTATAGAACAATAGAGAAACAGTTCCAATAAATTTTCTGTACCCCCACATCATACCCACAAGTCTCCATAAATCTGTACACCAGAGAGAAAGTCACCAAAGCAGAAATATACATCCAAAAAGTGTGTCTTGCAAAACAAATATGCTGCAAGTAATACAACAATCATGTATACTTTGAAATCCAAAGCTCCTTCTAGAAAAGATTTGTCTATATACATATTAGCACCTACCTAAAAATGTTTGCTTGAGCTGTCTATGAAGCAGCACTAAAAATATTCAGAAAGCTTTAATGTTATTTACCTGGAGAACCATCTATAATGCCTCCAGGAGAAGCTACTGTGAAGATCTTTAACAAGAAAAGCAGACAAGTGTCTTTTTCTTTCATGCAGGTATGAAAAAAAACCCCATCAATTTAGAAAAAGATGAAGCCTATATTCACTTATTTTGTTTTTATTATGACAGTACATGCAGATTTATAACTACTGAACTGTTGACTAGACTGCTTTTGTTTCTTCCTTAACTAAATACTTTAGCACAATCACACAGTGCCTTCACAGAACTGACACCCTGCCAAGCAGTGGAGTACAGTGTCTCCTAAAGCAAGATTAATCTCCAAATAAGTGAGGATAAGGAACAACTGTGTCTAGAGCGTGTCAGCATCCTTAGGAGAACAGTTCAAACACAGTTGATACATTAGGTTAAACTGCCTTGGCCGTGGTCTGTGCCATAAGCCCAAGGCAGATGCATCAGTCATGGAAACTATTACATTGTGCTTATTTACCTAGGAACACTCCAATTTTAAACCTAATGGTCTAATAGTATGGCAGGAGCTGTGCTTTGTAAACAGGCAGGAAATCTGACTCTGAGGAAAAACAAAAAAAAACACCACTATTTCAACTATTTGCTTGCCTTTCTTCTATTTTTTAAAGGCAGGGATTTTGCAAAGATTAAATAGTCATCTAACTTGTGAGAACTAAACAATATAACAAAACTGTTTGATTTTTTGCATTAATACTGAGCTTTGCACAGGCTCCATAGGAGTGTTGCTAAATGAAAAAGGTTCTCAGTTTCGGTGTGAGAAATGTACTTCTCAGGTAGGAAAATATGCATTCATCAACAGCTTAGCCTATTTGAAAATATTACTCTATTGGAAAAACTATTTCTGCCATTTGCAGAAAAAGCATATTTCAATTTTCAGTCACATCAATATCCTACTCTATGATTACTCTTATTATTTGCTTTACTCTCAACCCAATGATCCCAGTCATGAGCCAAGAAATGCATGAATCCAGAACAAAGAGTACAGCTGCTAAAAGCTCACATTTAGGCTAGGAGCAGTAGGCAATAGATTGTACAGGCAGACAGGAAACAAAGACATATCGGCAACAAAATCAGTGCCTGCTTTCTGTCGGTATCTGGGATAGCTCCCACTGAAAATTTACATGAAAATTTTGAAAATAAAATTATTGCCCGTATGCATATTTTCTGTTGATATTAAAAATTTATATATGCAAATAAAAGCACATTTATTACTATGATCACATATTTATAATTGCTATTGTGAAATTGTTTAAGAAAAGGCAGAGAAAACACACAAATTTAAGGGCAAGAGCATTCTCAAAGCAGCTTCTTCTGCTGGATTTATATGAAGGCATCCAAAGGGGCTTATATCTACTGCTGTGCTGGTCAGGGAGGCTTTGCAACAGCAGAATTCAAAAAGGGGTTACAACACAAATGCTTTAGATTAGTTTTACTCACTGTTAAGAGGTGAGATAAAACAATTCATGAATTCAAAAAGATCAAGTAGGGAAGAAGATCAATATGAAAGGAATTAGTGCCTAAGTTTTCAGATAGATGTGCCAGCATGCTGCTTGGATTTATAATTATAAAGCAGTTATTACTTAGCTCAATAATAAATTATTAGCTGCCATGGAAACAACTGAAATATAAGGCAAGCTATTAAAGGCAAAGGGATGGTCTGCAGGAGACAAAGGGAGGAGGCAGCTTATTCATCAGGCAGACTGTGCTCTTCCTCCAACTTCTTGTGCTATCACACACCACTTTGAGATTGCTAAAGGAGAAATTGGAAAATGCCTGAACTCACACAGAGCCAATTGTCAGGGTTTAGCAGGGCTTTTTTTTTTGTATTAAGATGATAATTTGATTATAGAGTCAGATGTTTTTCTGGTGTAATCCTAGGGATATCACATATCCCTTTTTACCTAAGCAACTTGTTGAAGCAGCTATTTCCAAGAGCTTGTGGGGAACAGGTAAGGCCACTGAAAAGCAGAAAAAGGAGAGTTAATGCCTTCTATCAAAAAGAAGAAATTGAGGAGCAAGAAAATTATAGGCTAGGCAGCTTAACTGCAGCTTCCTGGGAAAATTCATGAACAAACAATTCATTCGTAACCACCTGGAATAAAACAAGAAGATTATGAGCAGCCAACACGGATTTGTTCAAAGCAAATTATAACAAATCAGTCTAATTTCTTTCTGTAACAAAATAAAAGGCTCTGATTTAAACATTGAACGCTGCCTTGATGTCCTCGTATGCAAACAAGGGAAGTTTGGTCTATGTCAAACTACCATATGACAAAATTTTGCCTGCAGATCACTGACCTGCAAGTTGCCAAAGTGGAGAGAAGTATCAAACAGGGCTGCACAAACAGCTCTAGATGCCATTGCCCTGAAAATCCAGCACTGATGACTTGTACCTGGAAGAACACATTATTAAATGCAAGTAACACGGTGTACAAAGTCTGCCACTACTTTGGAAGACAGGATTAAAATTCAGAATGTTTACAGGGGATTCCAAAATCAATATGAATCAATGATAGCATTCTGTATTTAAAAAAAAAACCAAGACAACTGTGATACTAAAACCATAAACAGGCTTCAAGGTACATGGATACATAAAGCAGAGGTTTAAGTCCATCCCTATCCCTTCTTTTGTGTGACTGACTACAGGACAGATAGACTGGGACCAGGAAAAGAGAAAGCCTCTAGAATTATCAAGCCCAGAAAACAATGATTTATGAAAACAGGTCTAAAGATATGGCTAGAGTTAAACTTCAGGAAAAACGCCTTCTAAACTAAGAACAGTTAAACATGCAATGGGCTGCCCAGCAGAGTTCTATCTACAGAAACTTTTCCTGGAGGTCTTTTAGGACAGGTTACAAAATTGTAATCAGGAATATTGTAGGCATAACTGACATCATTTTCCATCAAGGAGGCACAACAGGTAACATCTTGGGGTGTCCTGTGGTCTTATTTTTCTAAGAATTTACAATATTATTTTTTCCCCATTTCTAATCTCATCTGGATGAATTGTAAGGAATTTGTCTGGGGTTTCCAGACATGAGGCAGCCTTTTCCTGGCAGAAACCCTAGACTGACTACAGACATGCATACCCTCACAGGGCACATATGCAATATATTGAATACTTTTGCCAAGGACTGTTCTATATCCAGAAATCAACAGCACATGTGCAATAATCCATGACTTTTGGGAAGCATCAGACTTTATTGAATAGGCACTGGAACAACAGTGCAATATTCAGGGAAACTGGAGTCCCAGAAGTCCTCCTATTCTTTAAATACAAGAGGGATGAAACAACAAGAGAAATATTCTTTGGTCACAACTCTAGGCCATCTTTTTTACTAAAAAAAAAGTACTCATTCTCTCAACTCATGTTTTGTTTCTCATACAGTTTTGCTACTAGCACTCAACTGGCTGCATCTGTGATTTCTGTACATCTTTGAAACAAAAAAGAAATTCAACAACCTCTGCCTGAGCTCCTCTGTTTACTAGTCTCCACAATAACTTCTTCAATCACACACCTGCTATTATTAGCACTCATATAGAGTACACAAGGTGATGGGGTAGTATTTTTTTCCAATTTAACTTAAACAAGGGAAAGTGGTTCTTCAGCTTCAGAAATATTTCTACCAGCATAACTGTATTTGGTCTTATGCTTACAGAATCACAGAAGCAATGATCTCCATCAGAAAAATCTGTAAAGGAATTTATACTAAATTAAAATAAAATAAGGAACGCTACTGGAGCTGCTTGCACAGAATAGGAATTGTGCAAATAGTTATAAGAAGGAAGAAAGAATGCAGAGATGGCAAAGTCATTGAAAATTCATCCTGAGCCATCCTAGAATTGTTTAATTGAGAGCAGATAAGCAAATCAACTTCTGACAACTGCCCCTCTGACAGCAGGCAGCAGCTGCATCACTGCCTTGCCTTGCTGAGCAAAAGCATGGGAGAAGTCAGTGACTAACTCCAGTCAATAAGCACACCCACTGGTATTATAATACAGAAGAATTGATGGAAGGAGCCCCTGAAAAAAGTTTCTAATTATACTAATCCCAAAATGTACCAGCAGAAATCAGTTCTGCATTCCAGCCCACAGGAACTGAGGTGTACAGTTGTGTGCAGCCCCCTGAATGTAGCAGGGTCTCAGAAATTCTCAAGTGAAGACTAGGACTTGGTTTAATACAGTCTTACCATATTTCTAGATCTGAATGGCCCTGGGTTTATATTTTTTTAAATATACTTCCTGTCAAGGTATCTATCCAATGTGAACAATTCCTCATGGAATTACAACAAGCAAAGCTTCTATCAATTTGCCAAAGGTCATCATCTCCTGTTTATAGCCAAGTTCATGTTTGTTTACATCAGGTGTTCTCTTCCTCCTTTTATATCAGCCAGCTGAGCTTGAGAACTGTAAAAAACAAACCCCAAAGACAGCTCACCTTGTCACCCTTTATCAGCAGGAGTTCTCTTTGCATGAAGTTCTGCCTGCAGAGCATCATCACAGCAGATTTCTGTGTCTCACATCTGAGAGGGGCAGGATCACCTGCACACAGAATACAAGTTACTCCTCCAGAACAACATAAACTCTTTGAAATAGGGGATCCACAGCACTATGGCTTCTCTCCTATTCTCTTTTGGCTTTTCCCTAAAAGAAGTAACACAAGAAAATACGTTCACAGAAGCTAAAAAGAGAGCTGAGCTGTTTCTATTCAGCCCATCAGGGTCCTTTGGCTCAACGTGGCTTCTTTCAGCATGTAAGTGCAGTGTCACCCACAGCAAGAAATAGCCCAAGTGGTGCCCATGGAGGGGCTGGGGACAGCTGGTACCCCCAGCCATACCACACAAAGTGAAATACATCACAGTTAGAGCACTGTATGCTATAGACATCTTTCAACATGGAAAAAGCACAAGGGGGATGATGACCAAGCAAGAAAGGAGATCCTTTACTTCAGAAATTCCTCTTTTCCTGGTTATTAACTCAAATCTGACCATCTCCTAAATTTATTTTATCATCTTCTATTGAATTTTTATATAACATTTTCCATGCCCATATTACTTCAAATTTTTCATTATTGCTGCCCTATTTTTAACCTCACTCTTCCCAGAACTTGCCTCATAGATATGATGCATAAACCACAAGGCTACTCTGGCTAATCTTGTAACAAAAATGAAATTTATAATACTTTGCATAGAAAACATCAACACTTCCCACAACTGCTTCAGTTTTAACACCCAAATATGTGAATAAAGCATGTATCTTATCAGGCTATTAGTTTGGTATATCACTTTGCAAAGATCATGATTCCCCCCTCCAAGCTTCAGTCTCTCCAAGGATGAAAGATATATGCCATTAATATAGTTCTAGAGAAAGTACATAACAGAAGTTAGATTGTAGATAAAAGATAGATGAAACAAAGATTCAGTGTTGATTTGCTGGGTTAGCAGATGACCAGTCCTCATAAATCAAACAAAATCCAAGCAAGAGATAAGATATCCCAAAGGAGTTAGCCTCATCATTTCTTACTGAACTCTTTATTTCACATTTAATTCAAAAGGTTATTATTTCAACACAATCTAACTGTACAGGGCTCCAAGTTCAAGTCAGAAAAAGATGCCAAATGTCCACAAACTTGCTGACACAACAAACAATAAAGAAGGTTCTGAGCACTTTACCAGATCCAAATGTTAATTGTCATACTTCAGTTCCTACAGGTAATATTTGACAACTCTCTTCCTTTTACCTGAAAGCATGAGAAAGAGGTGAGACATGAAAAATATCTCTCAAGTTGCTATACCAAATAATGTTTTGTGCCTCTAGGAAAGAAGTGGTACAACTGAACAATTCTGAAAACATTCCATCCTATCATCACAGGACAGAGCTAATAAAGACCAATAATTAGCTACCTTACACTGTCCTTCCAGAATTGCTTTATCTCAGTCACTGAACCCTTCACAAGGCACCAGCACTCTGATTTGCACTGCTGCCTGTTTTACAAGCAAATCAGCCACATCTTTTTCTAAAACTCTTTTTTTTATGATCATTGAGTAATGTCTGTAACACATTCTTGATATGAAAGCTGCTCAGCATCATGAGTCAGTGCCCTCCTCCCCCAGCTCCAGCAGGAGTGACAGATCCAGCACTGATGCCTCAGCTCAGGCTTCATTTCATTTCATTTCATTACACAGAGTAACAGGCCAATATCCACAGCTCGGGCAGGCTGAGCCAGGAAATTCAAACTGCTGCTGCTTATTAAACATCGTGCCATCAAATCACGTTAGGAGCATTAAAATGTAAATAAATACAGTTGGGTCACTGGTTAGACTTCTCCTTAGCTCATCCTTAAAGTGGTTTGAGAAATCTTTTTGCAAATACCTCGGTGAAGCACCAAAGGTTCTTTAAAGATGTTTGCCTTTGAAGATCCAGCTGCAACGGGATTAAATTTACTTTAGCAGGAGTCTGTGGTTACACAAAGACATCCTCCCAGCTGGGGGGTACTGAGATACCTAGAGTGCATCCTAGCAGCTTTCAAACCATTGCAGCCAACCAAGGCAGCCAACTTCTGTGTACACCAAGGAGGTAAAAAAAAAAAGTTTAAAAGTGATAATACTGTTGGAGTGCTCCCAGTGTCCATCTTATACATAGAAAGAGCTGTGGAAATATATTATGTTTCAGTTGTGCCACCTTCAGGGAATGAAGGAATAGGTGCCCTCTCCCCAGGCCACAGAGTGTGAGGGTATGGGGTGTTTCTTTTGCACACATTTACATATCTTAGACATATGATCTATGCCTTAAATTTAGCCTTATTCCAAATGAAGTCACCTGTATGTCACATTATTTTTAGATTATTTTTATTTTTTAAAAAATCCAAGCCCAGGGTCATGTGTAGGCAAATATCTGAGTGAATGGGAAGCCAAGGATTGATTCCTTTGAGGCTAAAGGCCTGCACAAATCAAGATGCAGAGAGCTTTTAATAAAGTACATTATTGGATGACCAGTGCTGGTATTTTTCTACTGTTGTTCTGACCTAGAAATGCCCAGCTGGGCAGGCCTTCCACAGCTACACTCATGCATGTGGAAGAATTTGGTATCAAGGTGTGCTGAGCACTGGGAGATCTTCATGATTATTGAGCTACAGTAACTGCACCTTAACCAACACTATGGGCTGTGTGAGTGAGTCCAAATATGATGTCTCATCATTCTGGCATGGTGCACACTACATTTAACCTCTGCAGAGGATTAGAGTAAAACAACCAAGTACCTGGCATTAAAGAAATACATTCTGACCTTGTAACAGGCACTTCACACACTCTTTAAAGAAATCACAATATATTAATTATCATATTTAAAGAGAGGCATTAACTACAATTTCATTATGCCTCATTATACCTCTGAAATTAATATATCTGGAAAAACCTAGGAAAATGCAGGGTTATTACTTTCATTTATTTAGTGCCTTTCTCAAATATGATAACACAGCTATATTAATTAGGTAAAGAAAATGGACTGGAAGAAAGCAGAAGGAGCTCAAAATATTGAACCAATGCCCAAAAAGTCAAGGCAAGTCTTTCATTGAGCATAATGGCCTCAGAGCAAATTCTGGAAAGATCTCAGTGCCTCTACAATGTAAGTTCAAGGTTCATGCAGAGTGAAGTAAAATCATGGGTCCCTATAAATTACCACAGCTCTAGCTGACCTTTACCTGCCATGCAGAAGTGAACAGCTCCTTGGTTTCCATTGTAGAGGAAGCCCTGCAAATAAACAAATGGGGTTCCACTGGTCAAAATGAAATAGAAACCTCTTTGTAGTATATTAACCTGTATATTTGTTTGGATAGGCACAAGAATGTCGTGAGAAGGAGGCTGAAATGAGCAAAATCTTTGGACCTGTGACACGGAATATAATTCTATCAGCACCTGAATTTTTTTGACATTTGGCAATGCTTTTTTTTCCTACAACTAGAATGCATGGTATTTGAAATTCAGCTCTGGTAAGTAATCACACATGTGATTTCAGAATTTGCTTTCCATTAACATTAATGTCAATTCAAAAGCATAAATATTTGTAAAGGGAAAACAGGCACAACTACATCAAGTCACTTGAAAGGCAATCATGTGTGTATTCAAACTGCTTTTACAATCTCAACCCCATTCCTTTCAACCACCCCATTTCATGGTGGTTGTACTATTTCTGTTGCTACGGGTGTGCACACTTTAATTTTCTATCGCTGCTAGAATTTGTGTTAAGAATCCACAGACGTGAAGGTTCCATAATGAAATTCTCATCTTGAACATGTTAAAACACAGCTGTGAAAGACAGCAAAACTAAACCAGGACAGTGGGTTTGCAGTAACAGCCAAGAGCTTTAAACAGCATGAAAGACAGAAGCTTAGAGGTTCAAAGCCAGCTGTAAAAATTCTCATCTGACTTCTTGATGCAAAATTAAGCAGGGCTACTATAAAGGAATATGGTACTGCCTTGGATTTCAAGTAGCCTCTGCATTTCCACAATGTGGAGCAACAGAAGTAAAGAAAAATATGTGAAGGTTTCCCCAGGTAGCACAGTGATGAAGCCACAAGGGGAAAAAATATCTACAGAAAATATCTGTTAATTTTTTTTTAAAAAATTAAGTTGACTTAAGTAAAGCCTGGGTTTACTCTGGACACCATGGTTCTTACATCTATATAATCCTTATACCCTCACTTTTCAACAAGACTTGGGGTAGTTGTCTGAGTCACAAAGGCCAATAAGGCTGAAAGTCCCTTGGCTTTGCCCCCTCTTACTTTCATCCCAAATCCCCTCCATGTTTAGCTCTAATTTGTGACAAAAGTTTTTATATTAATCTGCAGAGACACTTAATATTAAGAAAGTTTCTCCACTATTATTATAACCATTTGACTTCCGAGGATGTTGTCTTGAAATGTGTCCCAGCATTTACAAAACCATAACCAGGCCAGCTCAGAAATCTAAGGGAGCTCAAAGCCTTGGACATAATCCCTTGTACATTCAATACAGTTCATGATCCTTTCATGCATGTTTATTCATTCATTCCTAGTTTTGCAATGTTAATGAAAACCAAACCCAAGCAAGCTTTATTAGATTTTCATTGCAAATATTTGCAACTGAGATGCAGTTAATTAAAATTAAAACAAAAAAATATACCTTGCAGAGCATGTTCACTATGGAAAACTATTTATGTACACTTTTCCTTGATCTCTTTGGCAAGGTCTGTGTTAAATCAGGATTTCGGAAGATGAGACTGAAATAATTTAGGATAGAACCACAAATTGGAAACTTGCTTGAAATTTTTGTCATCTTGTGGATGAAAGAGATCAACTCTAAATGAAGATTTAAGACATTTGTTTGTTTTCCCAACCCTGAATACACTTTAGCTATATCTGAAACTTGCCTAAAAAAGTCCTTTATCAAGAATGAGTAGCAGATAACACCATACTGCCACAATAACACTGCTTATTCTTACAGAAACAGTACTTGCATCACTAACAAAAACATTGGCATTTAATAATTAAACACAAAATTACTTGCTGCAAAGGAATTTTTTTGTTTGTTTGTTTGTTTGTTGAAGGTGTGAGTTTTTATGTCAGCATTAGCGAGAACAGAAACTGGTCAAGTAACCCTCAGACTGCATATGAAGGAAAACAAATCAAGCACAAGAAAGCTTAATTTAGTAAAATTGCATTTTCATGTTTATTATTTGCTCCCCCCTTTTATCTTATAAAAAAATAAAGCTGTGTACATCTGTATATGACTTCTCATTGTTACTGATGAATGTCACGACATTAAAAGACTGTATAAGATCTAAGGCTAGTTCATATTTTGTTAAGGGCAGCTACACTGGGAGAGGATCAAATCACAGCAAAGTTAAAGGGATACATTCTTTTATGTCCTCAAAAGGGTGCATTGGAACCAAATGCCCCTACAGAAACACATTGCTGCCACTTCACAGCGTTCTCCAGCACACACACCACATGTCAAAGGCCCCAGCACAGCTCCCCCCCAAACAAAATGTCCTTGCAGGCTCTTGTCCTAAAGGTGCTGAGTAGGGCAGACATCTGCACTGGGGTGCAGGGAAAAACCACAGCTCTAAGGGACACAGGAAAAGCAGAATCTACCTGTTTGCACAGCTTCTGAGGGCCATTGTTTAAACATAAAAACAGTGACTTGGGACAGAAGGAGGACACATCTTGGGCAGCAGCTGCTGCCACCCCTCCCTTCTGTTCTCACTCAATGGGACATGTGGCCAACGGGGACATGGAGGTGCCACCAGCTGCCTGCCCAGCAGACCTGGCAGCAGCCTCAGTGGACATGACATCCAAAAATTGCTGCCAAAGATCTATTTAAAAAGCCTTTTAGCTTCCTTTGTGCATTCAGGGAATCTATACAAGCCAGGAATCATTTGGTCCAAAACCAAATTTATCTTCTCTGTTATTTTGGGGAAAACATCCTAACTACTATCAATTGTGTGTAGGCTTGATATGGAAGATGCTCCACCCTCAAACCTCACAAATTTATTCTTATTTACTCTTTTCCTCACATTGGGTCCATAAGGCCTGATGTATTTACATTTACACCTTTTCTTGCAGCTAGAGACCTCTCTGGAAGTCTTACCTCTATCACTCATGAAGCACGTTTCATACAGCATAGCAAATCCTGTCCTGCTGGCTGCAGTTCATTGCTTTTTTTTTCCTCTCTTTTTTTTTATTTGTAAAGTCACTAGAAAACACTAGAAATAAATTCATGAACCCTCTAGAGTAGCAAATTTAATTGGGGTTCTTTCCCAGCCTCTGTAGAACAAGTACAAGTCATGTTTCAAGCTAAAACAAAAGGACTGATTTAAAGCCCTTTTTCCTTTGATATGAAACTGGGATCACTTCATAGGAATATGACTATTTTGAAAAGAGACTGACTCATATTTTAAACCGTTTAAAGCAAATCACAAGAATGAAACTTTATGACATCATTTTAAAGCAATTTAAGGGTACAACTAGCTAACAGAAAATACTAACATCTGTTTAAAACCTTCCAAAACTAAATTAAAACTTTAATTTACTGGATTTGGGATTACATATTTGTACTTTCACATAGATGTAGTGGACCTAATTGTAATACTCTAGCAACTAACATGGGCTTTACTTACGGATGATATTAGCTATTTAAAAATTAATAGCATTATAACTTTCCAGGAAAATGGCAGGCTCTCTGGAGGAGAATAGCATAATGGCAGCTCAATTTATTTTGAAATGTTTGGTTAGGGCTGATTCTTGGAAATAGCTTAGCTGTAAGCCCATACAAATGCAATCCACCAGCGCAGGATTGAGGAATGAAATCCTTTACCACACCTAGAAATGCAAAGCCTGATTCAAAACAGCTGTTTCTAAAGGTCCTATCATCTGCTCAGGAGGGTAAAACAACAAATAAAATCAGACCTTACTCTTTGAAATTATGAAAGGTACCTTTATTTCACTAGGTGGCTGTTTTTAGAAGCTTTGCTTAGTTTGTTGTGGTTCTAATACACCTTACAAGTCACATCTATGCAGCAGGATTTCTGAAGGGCATCTATCTGCCTGCAATATCTCTTCCTTAGTGTTGAGCTCCTACTTGGTTTAATAAATTTTCTCTCAGCTTCTAAAAGTCATGGTGCCATTTTAGGACATGACTGTGCTAAAGAGAGAGCAAAGTGTACCAGGTAGCTTAGCTAAAATCATTTGCTACTGTGTGATGCATCTGTTACAGATTTTCTCCTGGACTGAGATAAGGCTGGAGCTGATTCATCTACAGATGAATACCAGAAAGTTTAAATTGGAAGAGGGGATTATAAAGAAAAAAAAAAAAGTCCTTAGGTCTTTAAATGATGAACTGAAAATGAAATATGCCTCTCCAAGTGACTTTCAGGGTTTACAGCTCTCAAGCTATCTTTCAAATAATCACCTTTCAGTGTCCCATGTTTACCACAGGAAATTGCTCCTGGCCAAAGACCTGTATGGAACTACAGACCCCTCCACTCCAGGAGTGTGCCTTGCACTGCTGGCACCATCTGAGGGGGTACCTGGGCTGCTGCTGTGGCACACAACCTCCTCCTCTGCTCACCAGAGTGAGCCCCTCACTTGTGCACAACTCAGGGTGTCTGAGAGCCAAAGTCCCACTTGAACAGATGTCAGAAAGAGCCATGGTGTGGGAGGGAAACCCAAAAAGCTTTGCTGTCTGCTACAGGACAGAAATCTCCCTGCTGAGATATTTGCAAACTCAGGAGAACCTGTCTCCCACCTTGTTCTGTTCATGGCTCCTGCTCCCACATCCCACAGCTGACAGGAGAGCCCATGGGATCCTGCAGGGCTGAACCTCTGTGTTTGCCAGGAGAGGGAATGGCACCCTGGTGAGGATGGAGTGTGTCAGTAGGACACAAAGCAGGTTTCAAAATTAGCCTGTGACCATCTTATTTTACCAACATCATCACTGTCTCAATACATATCTTTTATCTGGCAGAAGATACAAAGACTCAGCTATTCCTCAAGGCATTTTCAGAGGCGTTTATCTTTAGCTTTTGCTTTTCCCCAAAGTCTTCAGCTCTAAAGACTGAGGGATTTGCTTAGGGTGACTCACCCAGGCTTTGCTAGAAGCATGAAACCCTGTGCTCTTACAGACACTCTTTATTTGAAACAGACTTTTCCTAGTAAGTTACTAGAAGAAAAAAGTCTGAATTGCAGAAAATGGAAAGCCTATGTTCATTGCACCTCTGGATTCCAGAATCATGGACTTCAGTGCTATAAACCCTCCACTCAGAGCTCTGTGTACCTACCTCACCAGACCACTAAGCTGCATCACCTCCAAGAGGATGATGCAATTCTGTGCATATTGCAGAGCTCTGTGTGTACTACCACTACTGAGATCACATTGCACTTTAAATACATGTATGCTTTCTAAGAAAGATAGGTAAAGTGTTTAAAATTTTGGCCTGATTCTCCTGAAGATTAGTCATAATAAAATAAGGAATAGATTTCTTTTAATACTGCCATAAAGATTCAATGAGTCACTGTCCTATAGGTGCCTGGGAGGCAGCAACCAGTGGGAATAGCTGTTTTTACAGGAAACCATAAAAATTCATTAAGTTACAGAAGTAACTATTAGCTAAGCTGCTGAATCACACATCTCATGCTGAAGTATTCACAATACCACGATCCCCTGAGAATTTACCTCTAAGCTGCAGATCAGATGTGAAATCACAAAACCCAACAAACTAAGCAATATCGAAATAAGTTGAAAATTGAGGTGCAATCCTGCAATTTGTACAGAATTTAATAGCTACCAGAATGAAGATTACTTTGTGTAACTGACAGAATCTGCTCTCAGTAAGAGCTGTGTTAGTTTATGAATCAGCAACAAAGCACCACCAAAGACAGGTACAATATTTGGGACTTCATCTGAATAATAGCCTACTGAACAACAAATTTCATCATCTTTTCTGTTATATTCATCACCAACCTACCAAAGTGCATTCCTTACACTTCTTCTGGAAGGTTCATTTAAGTCTGTCATGGACTGCTCTGCAAAATTTTTGTCACTTCTACAGTAAAATGGCTCCATCACTAAGGTAAGGCAAGTGGTGCCTTTGGTAAGGACTTAATCAGTGGACACAGATCAGAAGAAAAATATTTCTAAAATAACTCACAAACTTGGCCCTCCTTTGAATTTTGCCTTTTGCCATAACATATAGAGTCACAAGAGCAAACAATCCCAGTCCAGCACAATATCTGACATTATTTTATTGTGCTTCCCTGGCAGCTTGCAGAAATCCTTCATTACATATTTATCATCTGCTCTTGAATCATTGATTGACACTGGTCTCAGCTACTTTTTCTGGCAAGATTTTCAAGGCCTCATGAGCAAGAAGCTGTCTCAAAGAAGACCACTGAGAAATTCGATTAAAGACAACTTCACTAAAAAGAATAGCTCATTTCCTCATTTTCTAAAGCTACTAAATGACACAATATATGCTTTAACTAACTTGACATTTTCAAGATAATCTATTACCTGTGAGATTGCTCTTGGAGACTCAAGCCCTGGGCTGCATGTTGGCTGCTAGACTCTGACAATGGAATTCAGCTGTGCAGGTATCATTGCTTCTCCACCCTTTTACAGGAGCTGAAGTGTATTTTGATATTGTGCTGAAACTCACCTACAGCACTGGCTTGTGGCTAGTCATTGACAGGAAAGCTGCAATGACAGAAATTCTCTGAGACAAAGAAAACCTGGGACTGAAATTTACTGTAAATAAATTTAAACTAAATGCACAGCCCTGGAATGCTGTTGCTTTAAAAGTCAACAATTTCTTCTTAAACTCTCTTAAATCGCCATAAAAGCTAGTGAAAAGTTTACAAAATCCAATCAAAAGAACCCCCCACGATAAAAGTAGATTTTGCTTTCAATGAGATTTTTGCTCAGTAGAGAAAAATGTCTTGAGCAAACAAGAGATGGTACATGATTCAAATTACAACTGTACACAGAAGTAATTTAAAAAAATTATTTGTCATAGAATGACTTGCACTCCAATGAATTGAAATCTAAATTATAAAGTTCAATTGTATTATGAATCCTTCATCTTTGCTACAGCCATGTCTGCCTAAGTATACACTATACTCCTAAGGTAATACTTTTAAAACACAAGAGATTTCACCCTAGCTACTTTTCCCTCAAGAAATGCTCCTAAAACACTCCTACCTTTGCATCTCACAGCAATAAACAATTCAGAAGGTTCTTCTCTTGACAAAATTATTGATTATGACTTCCAAGGATTAAATCCTAATAAATATATATCCCAGAAATTGAATAATTATATTGTGATAGCAGTTAAGCAGGTATTAAGACAGCAATATCTCAGAGGTATTGATAAGACTTTTTCATAACAGAACAGAAAATGCACACTTACAACTGTACAGGTCACAATCTTGTTCTCAATCATCTCATTCTTACCAGAGCATTTCCCATTTTCCTGCTATTAGATCATAACAGCCCTAAGGAGATCTACCAGAAAAGCATAAGTGAAACTCACCCCAGCCTGGTGATGTCACCCTGGGCCTCTCCTGCATTTCAGGACTCTGGGCTGGCACCTCTGCCATGCCACCACCCCCTGCCCAGGCAGGAGGGAGGCTCCTGAAGCAAGGGACACCGTGTCCAGCAGCAGCCTGTGCTCAGCTCCTGTGAGCCAAGCAACATCTGCCCACATCTGGCAGCAACACCAGGTAAACCAGCCTGCCAAAGGGGGAATTACACTCCTTGGGAGTAAAGGTTTTTGACAGGCTTTTCCTTGAGTAATTTGTGTGCAGGGCTGGTCGACCTTGGAAGATGACAGGGTAATTGGAGAACTAATATATGAAATTGCACAAGGGAAGACACAAGACAGCAAGCAACTGATTAGGAAGAGGACTTGGGAACTGTATCGAGCTTCAGTGTTTTTCTTAACCTGAATTCAGTTTTATTAGAGACACTACTTCTTCTTCTTTTCCTTGTTTTAAAGATTGATCCCTGTATTTCAGTGACTATATGACAATTCCTGCTATTTATCTATTTATTCTCATGGTGCCATGCCTAAGCACCTCTGCCAGACTTCCTAACACACATAGGTCTCCCATGCAGGGCTTTTACACAAGGGACAGGCATCTGGGGCAGCAATTCACAGGTTTAGGAGGGACCATCACATTGCTGCTACTGCCAAGAAATGCATCTTCCATTCAGCCCCACCAAGAGGTTTCAGAAAATCTCTTTGCTTCTTCCAGATACATCAAATCATACAAAACCACCCCTTACCTTCTCCAAAGGGCTTTGTTTCTCTCAGATGCTCACAGCCACAACATTACTGCCTTGAGACTAGAGAAAAATTTCAGCCAGAAAAAATTCCTCGTTCAATAGGAGCAGATCCAGAAGTAGATTGAATGCAATTCTTCTTGACAGCTTGAAACTTTTACCCTCTCCTTTCTCATTGACAAGTTTTACTGTACGAAAGACAATGGACTCCTTCAGCATGTGTGTAAAATTACTTTACTCATTTAAGCATTTATGAATGAAATCATTTAGGAAATGATACTTTGCCTCTGGGAAAGTAGGCTAGCAAACTTGAATAAATGTAATTACTTGCTTGTTAGTTATTCCTCAAGATGGATAAAGGTTTCTGAAAAATCTTGACATGGTGTGGGAGAACAATTAGATCTACTCTTCATTTCTTCTATTACTTCCTACACAATGTTCTATTGCATTAATCCCAGGAAAACTAGAGTTTTTCTTCTAAGATTTCTTTTTTCCTAAGATTTCCCATCCATGTGACCATGGCAGCAAGAGTAATCTCATCAAAGCTGGCCCAGGCACAGTGATAATTGCAATAACCAGTGCTTACAAAGCCTGCACAATTTTACAGGAGCATTAAGCAACTACCAGCACCAAGTGCCCAGTGCAGAGCCCAGCCTTTCTGAATCAGCTCATCCAAGCTACTGACACAGAACAGCAAAGATTTCAGTTTGACATCTCCAAAGAGTGGAACACAAGTTGCAATTATTAATTACAAGAATACAAAACCTTAGCTGGAAAGCTCTTTAATTGTCCTTTTTTTATAAAAACAATTTTATCTCAGCAAGCAGTTTATAAACATTCTCTTATCTACTACTGGAGTTGTTAGACTAATTTTTTTCTTAAAACAGTTAAGCTCCTTAGATAGATGAATTAAAATCTACAGTTTAAAAAATAACCTGAAGCAACCTGCTTTCTGCACAAATTAGCATTTTCCTTTGAAAATGATCTTTTCAACTTTTGTTTCAAACAAAAGATATAAAACAAAATAAAAATCCTCACAGGATTTTGAAATAATTCATTATTTTTTGTTTAGTTAATATGAAATCCAGGCAAATCCTCCTTATATTGAGCTACTCCATAACTGTTCACTGAAAACACTTCTGGAAAAAATTCTGGTTTTATTTAAAAATTGTGCACTAAAGCATTTGGAATTGAGCAAATCCTAGGTTAATGCAGAAAGCACTGGAGCAGACATTTAAATTTCCTTACATGATCCCAATAAGTGAATTGTAAAAATAAAGCAAATCTCATGTGTGTTTGCAATATTGTAACTTTGGGGCCCTGACCACCCAAACGTGTCTGCAAACTAGAATGACCACACAGTAAGCAACAGCACAGAAAAGACCAAAAAAGCCAGGTCTAATCTCCAGACATGAACTACTTTCAGCCTTCATTTCACACTCTTAAAAATTATATTTTTATTCACAACCCACGTTCTGTCTTAATGCACTGGTTTGAAACACACATGACTGGACTTGAGAGAACACAATGCAGAGGAAAGCATAAATGAAGCAGTGAAAGCTCTATGGGTACTCTGTAAGCCTAGTATTGCTTGCAGGAAACCAAATTAATTTGTTAAATATCAATATCACTTGAGCACATCCTCTTCTCCCTCTGAGACACAGAGGAGCACACAGAGCTTACACCACAATAACTCACCACAGTTACACATGGCCTGCCCACTTTGGAGCCAAAATCTTTCACTTTCTTTGCTTGTACTCTTCATAGAAGAAAGAGAAAACTGGAAGATAAAACAGGAAACTGCTTTTGAACAAACAAATTTGATGGATTTAATGCCCCTTGTTACATTTAAACACCTTGGTCAACAGACACTGTACCCACAAAAATGTTTTTCAAAATCAAAGAGAAGGAATTCATGAGGTGGCACTGGCGTCACCACATCTGTTGACAAACTTAAAGCAACAGTGAATACTTTTTAATTTCTCCTGTTCATTCCTTGCCAGGAAATTTTTCTTGCATTTGAAAACAAAAGAAAAAGAAAATGAAACACACATCACCTATTAAAAGCAATTCTGCCAATCTTTAACAAAAGGTAACACTCTTTTCTTCATGTATATACTCTTTGTAAATGATTACATATGCAAGAAATTCTTGTGGCTGGTTATGTTTAAGTTGCTTGGCCCAACAATAACGTTGTAGTTTTAATAAGAAAAAATAAACCCTATAGATACGAAAGGACCAAATCCAAGACCCAGATTTATAAAGCCCACAGAGCAAATAGGAAGGTGTGATATAGAAATCAAAAACCACCAGTAACAAAAGTCTTTAGGGGTTGCAAAGCCACAGCACCTACCACCTCACTCTACTTGGGAGCCTTTTCCCCTCCAGCACAAACAAACTCAGAACAATAGAAAGATGATCAAAATAGAAACAGCTTTTCACCTTCAGCTATACCTATGAAGTGCTCCAAGACCAAACGATCAAGGATTTTACTCACTGTGCAAGTTTAATATTTCCCAATAGACACTGAATAGCTGTAGAGTATACTGGAGCCCTGATTTAATTGGATCTAATTCAGCGTTGTTTGAAAGCTCAGATGAGCCTGCTGATGATATATAACACTTTTTAATAAGTGAAAGGTCCCAGAATTGTTGGGAAAACACAGTAAATAAGGAGGTGGCTCCCTTAGAAGTGCAGAATTCAACTGGTGGCTTTTAAAAGCATCTAGTTTGTAACTGCTGGCTGCATTTTGTCACTGAAAGTGATTGCTTTGAAGATGGACGGGAAAAACAAGAGCTTCTGTTATCTGGTTTACATAATTACTTTTAATGTCTGCAGTTAGCACAAATATGTTGATTGTTGGACAAAGCTCTGAGAGAAAGTGAGCACAAGAAGGTGGGTTAAGTTATTATTTTCGCCTTGGATTTCCTACTTGGGCTCTAGAAAACCATGACAATATTGCTATCTTGCTTCTTGTTTAGCATAAATCCTCTTAAAAATATGTTATAAATAGCAAGCTATTGTTTATACATTGAGTAATGATATAAAGAAGAAGAAAAATAGAGAAACAATATGGTTTGGTTACATATTAGAGAAATGCTGTATTTCCAGACATAGGGTTTCCAGGATTATGTTTGAGAAGTGTTATTAATGTAGCTTGATGGAATTCAAAAATGCCTATTTCCCAGCTGGCATCTCAAAAAGTTCAGTTACCCTGTCTTACAGCAAATCAAACTGAGGAATATTTGCCCTCCTGCAGATGCCCTGAAATGACCTAAATCTTTTATTTGGCCTAGAAACACAATAAAGCATACAAGACACTTTCCAGAAAGTGCTCTTTTGACTTCATAATTCAGCATACAGGAAAACAAATGTATCAAGGTCCAGCCCATAAAATGTTGCTTGAAAGACAGACTGGCACAGCCTAATCAGGTGTTTGCCCTGTTTAGGAGCCTGGTGGACAGAGTTTCCTGGGAGGCAGACCCAAAAGGCAAAGGATTCCAGAAAGACTGGATATTCTTCAAAAAGAGAGTCTTGAAAGGTGCAGTAGCAGGACATCCCCATGGTCTGGATGGGGAGCCAGCAGGAAAGACCTTAGCAGGTGGCTAAACATGGAACTCCAGAAAAAAAAGGACTCTATGACTTTCGGAAGAACAAGGCAATTTAGGAAGACTAAAATGATGTAGTAATGTTATGTAAAGGAAAAATTAGACTGGGCAAAGCCCAAGTAGAACTTACTCTGGATAATACCATAAATAATAAAAAATATTTCTATAAATACATTATCAATAAAAGCAAGGGTAAGGAGAATTTCCATCCTTTATTGAACGTGGGAGGAAACTGATGGAGGATGAGGAAAAGGCTGAGGTATTTAATGCCTTCTTTGCCTTAGCCTTTGAGAGTAAGATGAGTTGTTCTGCAGGTACC
>VZTT01054047.1:82608-99545 GCA_013400855.1 Buphagus erythrorhynchus
TTCAAAAAGAGAGTCTTGAAAGGTGCAGTAGCAGGACATCCCCATGGTCTGGATGGGGAGCCAGCAGGAAAGACCTTATCAGGTGGCTAAACATGGAACTCCAGAAAAAAAAGGACTCTATGACTTTCGGAAGAGCAAGGCAACTTAGGAAGACTAAAATGATGTAGTAATGTTATGTAAAGGAAAAATTAGACTGGCCAAAGCCCAAGTAGAACTTACTCTGGATAATACCATAAATAATAAAAAATATTTCTATAAATACATTATCAATATAAGCAAGGGTAAGGAGAATTTCCATCCTTTATTGAACGTGGGAGGAAACTGACGGAGGATGAGGAAAAGGCTGAGGTATTTAATGCCTTCTTTGCCTCAGCCTTTTAGAGTAAGATGAGTTGTTCTGCAGGTACCCAGCCTCCTGAATTGGAAGACAAGGATGGGGAGCTGTAAGAAGCCCCCCCAGTCCAAGGGGAAGTATTCAGTGACTTTCTACAGCATTTAGACACACACAAGTCTATGGGGCCCAGTGGGAAGCACCTAAGAGGACTGAGAGAGTTAACAGTTGGACTTGACCTTAAAGGGCTTCTCCAACCTAAATGATTATATGATTCTAGGGTTGATGCCACAATATTACTCATTCTTTACTGAAGACTACAATACAGGCTACAAAGCACAAAGAGTCTTCTTGTTTCTGCTTTTTTTTTTGTTTCTATTTTTCATCTCAAACAAACTTGTCTTTCTTCTAAATCTTCAAGCAATGCAGTAAGTTTTTCCTGCTTTGGTTTAACTTTAGAGTGGATATGTCAGCCAAAAACCACCACCAGCTGTGGGTATTGATTTCTTCAAAACCCTTCCTGGTCTGACCAAACTCCAGCACACAGGAGGAAAAGAAAGAAGTCCCTCTCACATTAAGCTATAGCATTGCATGTTCAGCACACACCACTAACCTTGCCAAAGTGCTGAACAACATCCTTCAAGGGCTTCAAAAGACTGCAAAGGTCTGCTACTCCCCTTCCCAAGGTGCCAGGGAGTTCATACAAGTCAGCAGCTGCACAACCTCATTCATGCTTGATTCTGCTCTCTTTTGGAATAAAAATCTCCTTTAACATTTTAATGAAATATCTATCTTCCCCAAAGTTAGTTACTGGAGGAAAACTGTTTCTCCACACCTCTCAGTGGGTGTTGACCTCAGCTGAACCTTTCATGACTCACTGTGGTCCATAGAGTCAACCAGAGACAGCACAAGTGACTTACTATTCCTGTGCCTCAAGCCCTGCCCTCAAGTAGGGCACCACTTTAGAGAGGGGAGGTCGTATTTCTGACCCTGCTAAGCACAGGGTGGCTCAGCAGCTGTGCTGGTTTTTAAGTTATATTTTACACCCAGAGTTACAAACAACTGGTACAAGTACAGCAGCTATAATGAACCACCAAGTCAGCAAAGTTCTCTGCTCAGAACCAACCAACAGCCTTTAGCTATCAACCACTTGGAGTGAACTGCTGGTAAGCTGTTTCCAAAATGAGCCCTGTGCCAAACTGTCCCTGGTGGTCCAACGTGTTCCAACCCTGCCAACCATCAATGCTCCACCAGTCCTGGAAACCATACTCTGGAAAACTAAAAGCTCCCAATTCATTCACTTTATCATTTATTTCATAGCTTCAGCAAGGTCTGGAATGTTCAGCTTTACTGGCAACCACAACTTCAACTTTTCTTAGCAACACAACTCATTAGAATGAATAATAAAGCCTAGTATATACTGCTTCCCTCTAGTACAGTATTTCTCCTGGCTTTCAAGATTTTTACAGCTCTGATCCTATTAACATACACACACGTGTACTTAGAACTAAATATAAGTTACAGACAGGGATCATGACTCAAACTGGGTATGGAATACTCATCCAAACTTTATTGATGGGTGTTGTCCACCATGACATGAGTTATGTACTCACACTCTCCAAAACTTCCTGTGGCTGGGCATGCAACGTTGAACTTGAATTATTTGCAGTGCTCAGAAGCTTCATCCTCCCCAATCCTATGAGCAAGGAGAGCAGATTCACTACAAATAGCACTTCCCAAAACAAATGCCCCATTTCAGGGGGTTGTTTCTGTTCCATTTATGGCCCATTAGTATTATGAGAGAGTGAAAAAAAAGCCAAACCAAAACAAACCTTTAGCATACCTGGAAAACAGACCCATTATACTGCAGAATTTTAACATTCACCCAGGGAAGCAAAAACCAAGCAAAACAAGAGGCTAAAAGTAAAGATCCAAGACTCTGAATGTACTGTGAGGTCAAAGCTATTTTCTTTGTGCCCAATTTGTGGCAATTGACTGCAGCCATAAAATTGACATAAATCAGACATATGTGGAGAGCATTGAAAAATGTCAACATTGTGAAAAAAATGCCCAGCAGTAACTTCTGAGATGGAAAGACAGTCATTTAAAACATCTTACACAAGATAAGAGTGTACACCAAATAAGGAGACCCCCCTGCAGTTAAGGAGATTTGCTGGGTTACCACGTTAATCAAATGTTTTAAGTAGTGCCCTTATGCCATTAAACTTAAAGTGGTGTCAGTGTTCCCATCGATGCTTTAATTTCCACATTCTATAACTACTATTAAAACAAAATACTTCAGATTAGATCCAGCCTAGCAAGGTTTTTTTTGTCTATTTGTTGCTGGTTTGGGTTTCCTTAAAATGGTCTTTTATGTTGCCCTGGCTGCATATTACACCAGGACAGTGTAAAATAATTAATTTCAATTGAGTTTCTATGTTGCTTTTAAAATTCAGAGACATTTGAGTTTTAATTTGAACATTTATAGTCATCTCCCATTTTTCTATTGAGAAAGGGTAAATTGCCATTAGCATGCAATGCCATATGATTGTAGCCTTTTAAAATATCACACAGTCTGATCCTTGCCAACAGCAAGCTCTTGTAATAATTTTTAAGCCTCAGAATCCAGGACAAAAGCTATCAGGCATCTCCCATCCCTGTAATTGCTCAGCACCTTTGAGAATCAGGCCACTTTCACTGAGATGTCTAAATATAGTTTTAGATACTTAACTTTAGGAACTCAGGTTTTTGAAAAATGAGGTCAAAATGATTAAAGTAAATCTCATCACCTTTGACATTCATAATTAAATGAATATTCAAATGAAAGTAGTTGCTTAAGACTGTGTGTTGTTTCTGGCAATATTCAGTTCTGAGTATTTTTTTTTTTTTTTTTAATTTGCAATGTTTTATGACTTTGCTACCAAGACAGCTTGCTCTCAGTGTCTGAAACACAGTGGTATATTCCAGCAGGTTTGCAAGCACAGAAGCACCATTCTGCCACCTTTCTGATACAAATGACAACATTCCCAGCGCTTGAAAGAGCTCAGCAGGAGCTGCAGAGGCAATAATCCAGCAGGTGCACCAATTTGCTCAAACACCAGGCAAATTTCCCCCCCTTACCACAACAGAAAATGATAGGAACTGGAAACTTCAGCCAGGAAAAGCTACAGATTGGGCAGCACCTCTCTGCTTTGGGAAGCAGAGATCACTTTTCCCACTGTGCATTTTCCTCTGCAGGAGTCAGAGCACTGCTTGTGATAAGGTGTGATAGCTCTGATCAGCTGATGAGTGGTACCTTATCCTGCCCATGCTCCTGAGAAGTTCAGAGCTTTGCCTTCCTTTCTTTTTCGTTCCTCGTGTTTAGTAGTTGCTCAGACTTCTAACAGCCAACATGACATAATCATATTTAAACTGAGACTAAATGTGTCTTGCTCAACAACATCCTCTTGCCCAACAGGAGAAATATTTACCTACAGCTAAGTAGTGGGGCAGCTAAAAAGCCCTCATTCAGGATTATGGAATCATGTACAAATCATCAGAAAAGCACAGTTATTGTTGGGGGTTTTTTTGTTTGTTTGTTTGTTTTCTTCCAGTCTCATGGCAGTTCTCTGCAGTTACTCCTGCTATTAGAATGATTTTAACCAAGATCATTCTGTGTGCACATGCTGCTAAAGGGCAATGTAATGCTCACAGAGTCATCTGTAAAAATGCAATCCCTAATATACAGCAGATAAAGGAGAAATTACATTTCCCCCCTCCGCTTGTGGTTAGTCTGGATACCTCAATCCAATTTTCCTAACTGACATTACATTACTCTGCAGTTACATGTTTGCACTTTAATGTTTATCTCCTAAATCTTGAGCCATGCTCTTCAGTCATGTCTGAGGAATATGTGATGTAATCTCACTAGATGTGTGCAATTAGAAAGATATAATCAAAAACCATAACCCAAAGGAGGATTTTCTTTCTTTTCCAGACTTAAAATTCATTGGCAATGTTGAAAACAGTTTGTAATTCAATCCCTGTATGTAGCAGATCACCAAAGGATACAGTGCATAAACTGAAAGGGCTTTCTTTACTGAGAAAAAAATAAAAATGGTTCACATGACTGTTCAGTATCTACAACGTGCAGAGAACCCCCATACATGTTCTGCATCTACAGAAATAAATTGCAGCTCCCCCTGTACATTCTACAGCACCTGGAGGAACATCTTTACTGCTTATTGCTGTAACTCAAGAACAAAGCACTTAAGCTCACTTTCATCTCCAGCTCAACACAGCACTGCAAACTAGGAGCGAAAACTTCTTTCTCATTGTAATAACAAGATTAAAATATCATTAAAATATGCAGCAATCTCAGTAAATGATAATTGCTATAGCTAATACTCAGGAGATTAAATGAAGGGGGAAGAAGTTTGGTCTGGGTATTGGGAATGAATTCCTAATGGCAAGACCTGCAGTGCACAGCCCCAGCAGCCCTGAGGGCTCCAGAGGCAGCTCCCTGTGAGCTGGGGCTGATCTGCACACACAGTTACTTACAGCAGCTCATCAGAGAGCACTTTATGAGGCTTTATTTATTTATTTACGCTGTTCAACATACACAGGGATGGAAAACACAGCCTGAGAGCTTCAAAGGAAAGCTTTATCAGTGGAATGACTGGCAGTGCTGCTCTGAAACCAGCTCTGAATGTCCAACTTTATCTACAATGAGCCCACCCGCTGCATGGATTGTGCTGGAGTGAGGACACTGCAGGATTGGTCCAACCCCCACTCCCAAGGAGACTTGCACAAATAGACATCATACACAGGCAAAAGATGTATTTGAACAAAGTTTAGATCCTGTTTTAAATTCTTGTATGAAAATGCTTTTAATGAGAAATGGCCTCCTTTATTAGAGCAATTTCAGAGAACCGTTTCTTTCAAAAAAAGAAAAAAAATTGGTTTCACTACGAAAACAAGAAGAACTACACTGATTGAAACACGTTTAAACACTTGTAGCAGATGGACAAAAAAAATGTGTAAATGTCAATATATGCACTTTTCCCCAGTGCACTCTGACAGGACACCTTGAGCTATTTCTCTGTTTCCAAAAGTGGCAGGACAAGGACCTGTCTGGCAGCATCCTGCCAAGCTGGATCAAGGACCCAGCTCAAACAGTAGCACAGCCAGCAGACTGCCATTCCTCACAAGAACACAGCTATCACATCTTCACAATTCAGCAGCATCAAAACCAAATTAACCACAAAGAGTTTTCTAATAATTCTTACCCACATTCTGCACAAGGCAAATGTGTGTGAGAAGCATTTTGAAATGTGCCTGATGGTCATATTCCTTACTTTAAGGCTACTGAAGAAAACCAAGTTTGCTGAGCAGCTGAATTGGTTAACTTTTTGCTCTGACTGTGAATTGCACCATCCTCTTTTCTGAGTGACATGGTCACTTATTAGAAAACGTGTCATATGAGATGTTTTACAACACATTAATAGCTGCTTCTCAACTACCAGCCACCTTATTAAATTCTCAGCGTGTTCTCACTTTGGAGCCATCCAGATAATCTAGACAGCAACATTAACAGCAATAAAGACATTGCTAGGTGTAATGTAGTATCTAATTAACAGTGATCTCAGTGGGGCACGGCCAGGAGAGGACAACTGAATAAAAATCATCTGCATTATTTAAAGTTACTGAAATATACAATTAATGGCAGCAGCACCCATTTTAATTAAAACTTCGAGGTTGTGATCCAAACTGGCTAAATCTGACACAAAAGTAATGGCCTTGATCAGGTTTAGAGCAAATAGTCAATCTCAAGCCATCCTTTTCTTGTCTCTCCCAATTATTTTTGGTTTAATATCTATTAAAGCCCACTGCCATGGCCATCACCAGGCACCCAAACTCCATACTGTGAGAACAGAGCTCTAGAGACCTTCTGGAGCTCTTACATCCTCTCTCTTTTGTGTTGGCCAACCACAGAAACAAAGGTCAGGGTTATTTACCCCTGCAAGCTGCTTAGGACAGGCTGGGCATGGTCAGGATGAGCAAAAAGCAGAAAGTCCTACAGCTATCAAGGCTTCAGGATTTTGAAGAAATAAAGTGGTCACACTGGAGCTCAGTGCTGAACAAAATGAAGCCACTTGTTAACATATTCCTCTCTATTTTCATCTCCTGCTCCTCTTCAGTGCCAAAAGAGAGCTCCTATTCCACGCTGCAATACAAATGCTTTGTTTGCTATGCACACCCTCAAGGGTGCTTTCCAAGTGCTCCAGCACCTGTTTCCCTCATCATTTTTGGAACATACAATGGAAAGGAGGAATGTTTTCTGTGTCAGTATGGGGGAGCATTTCTGCAAATACACAGGAGTCCGTGGTTGTAAATGTTTGATCTCCATTCATTAAAGCCACCCCAAGCCACTGAACCTGCTCCCAAGCAAAATTCAAGTTGTATGATCACTGATCCTCGCTTTTTTTGGTACTCCATTCTAAGGAGATGTTTTGTTTTTCTCCTCCAGAGTAGCACTTCCCCCTCAACTTGTGAATCATTTCAGGTCTTATTTTCTGTCTCTCACAGCATGTCAGTTCCAACGCTCTGCTTTAATGAAAGACTTGGCAAGCCAGTACAGTTTTTTCACCTGTAGATTTTAAAATTAATTTAGCATCTTCTCAAGCAGCACATTCCTTTATAGCCCACATCAAGATAATGCTTCAGCCATATGTGGATGAAAGCCTCTCCCCTCCCTGACACAGCCAATCCAAACATGAGCAACCACTCCCAGGAAGCCTTTGCTAATAACATCTTTCCTCAATTTCCTTTTTCAGTTTTTCTTTTTCATTTGTCCTCCTCAACAGGATATTGAAAGGTTTCTGACCTCCATAAAGGTCATTGCATTAAGAGATAGCAAATTCTTCTCTCAGCCTTGATAATTCTCACTTCTCAGCATTTCAAACTTTGGTATAAACTCTTAAGCTAATTAAAAATTTCTTGCAGAGACTCTCCAAAATATCCTTCCCTAAGTTTTTGCTTTCATCTCCACTCTAGAACTTTATTTATTTAATCACCAAGAAATAAGCATTGTTCACTACTTTGCCTTTTATTTTTCCATTCTCTGAGTAATCATCCATCGCACATCACTTTCACACACACACCCCTAACTCACCACTCCACTTCCAGAGAGGTTAAAACAAACCACTCTTGGCCAGACTGGTTAGTGAGACACAAAGTACCAGCTAGAAATGCTTCCTCATCACGGCTTTTCATTCAGATATCTACTAAACATTGTATGTGGAAACTTTTATTTGTAATGGTAACTTACTAAATGCTCATTGTCAACATGCCATACATTTCATTTGAAGGCTGTTTTCCTGCACAACGTGTGCCATGATTTCCCTAGGCATTGAGTTGAAACAGAGTTTAAATGTTTTTGATATTTCATTCTTTTTCCTTATTTTCCAGAGTTCCTGCTTGATGTTTAGTCGGTTTTAAGTATTACAGAATCTGACAATAGCTGAATGTAATGAATTATTTACAAAACTTTTCACTTCAGTCTTCTACCTGATTCTGTTTGGAAAGTCAAACCATTCACAGACAGAAGAAAAAATTTTAAAATTTCTTGATTTGTTAAAACCTTTATATGCACGAGTTATTTAAAACAGAGAGTAAGTCTGTAGCCAATGAACTAGAAAAACAGTGTTGAGATTGAATCATATTTGATTGAATCAAATTTTCGATTAGTAATTGGAAAAGTTGTACAGAGTCAGGCTGGTTTCTGAACAGAGAACTCTATTTAACTGAGATAAACCAGGTAAAAAGAATGAATTATTCTTTCCACAACTGCCAAAATAAAAATCAGAGTCTGACTGATCCATAACAAAGCCTGGTGTCTAAATAATACATCACCTAAATTCAGCTTGCCAATCACCTAAATTCAGCTTGCCATAAGATGTTTTTTCCAGCAAAACTAAAGTCCTATAATTTTGAATTTCATTTTTGTTTCCACATCTAGTGGAAAGTCCATGAATGTACTGATGGAGGGGAGAACCTAAGAAGTTGGAGAGTGGTTTGAAATACTGCAGTCAATAAAAAGGTTAAATTTTACTAGTCATTTCATGTTTCTAATTATTTGCTCTGTTTTAATTTCATGCCAATAACTATCAGTTTTAATGCTGTCAAACTAGGACTTCATTTAAACTTCTCAAATCTTTGATGTTTTAACACCTACAAATTTCCTACAAAAGGAAGCAGATCTGTAAGCACTTGAAGAGGCAAAGTGAAAGAGGCCAGAGCTTCAGAGAGCATCAGGACTCTGCTTCCTGACACCTATGGCCTGAAAAGCTCCTGCCAAATACTCCCAGAGCCCACCGTGACATTCCTGCTTTCTAAGTCTTTCCCTGAGCATACATCAAACCAGTCCTGGGTTTGACTCACCCACACGCCAAAAGCTGTGTAAAGGATGGAACGTGAGGAAGTGATCTCATTCTGAATCCAGCACATCTTTCATTGCCTAACTATGGATGTGGGAATTTCCCACTGCTTCTGTAACAGAGTTTTTTTCTGGGGCACTTTCAAGGCTGCACTACAGAGCAGATTTACCAAGTTCAGCATTAACAAACCATAGCAGGTTGGTGTGCCAGAGCCCACAGATGGCTAATGAATCATTTGCTAAAAAAACACTTCACCATATACAAGACAATGCCCAAAACATTATGGAAAATGTGATGCTTTCAGCAGTCCCAGGCTCAGCCCATAGCTGACATCACCTCTACACTGCAACTTATGTCCCATGTTCAGCCTCTAATCAAAGGGCAATAAGCAAATTGCCCTCTAAACTGTACATAAAACATCCCCTTCAGAAGTGATATCTAATCCCCCCCACTACCTCTAAGAACACAATTATTTCCAGGATCCATATTATATTACCTTTGAAAATTGCTCATATCAAAGCCCACTGCTACCAAATTAAACTACCAGCATTGCTTAAATAAAACAAAAGCTCGGAACATCAATTTCCATCTCATAATCTTTTGAGACCTTTCTAATGACAAACTTCCACAATGCAAACATAAAATATTCAGTATTCTTCCAGCTCTGTATAGTACAGGTATAGTACCTCTAAAAGTAAATTAAAGCAGTATTTTCTCTTCTCTACTTGTCTTTTTTTAAACAAGGAAAAAATATGAACTGAAGATTACACCTGAGTTTGAATTGACTTTTTTTTACATATGTTGGGAAAATACTACATTCCCTGTTCAAATGGACTGTTTGCCACCAGTTTTGCCAATTCCAAGCTCAATACCACCCCTGCTCAGTCCATATAGCCAAAACACTTTCATAACCCTTCTTCTGTCCAGCAGCAGCTTAACAGCAGCTTTCCAGTGAACTTGAAGATGAACAAAAAAAAGCTATTAAACAAACTGGAGAAAGGTAAAGAGGATCTGCAGGAATGGCAAGCAGCATGTAATCATTTTGTGTTTTACTAGACACCTGCCTCTTATCCAAGTGCAGCCTTCCCTACACCTAAAAGCAGCAACATTTAAAGTCAGACGACAAAACACCATGTTTTACATTTGCCCATTCCTCCTTGCAAGACGAATACAATAGTCTGCATTGTACTGAAAAATGGCTTTATGCACTGCTTTTTTAGCAAAATGAAATCACGGTAAATGAATAAGAATTCTATCCTGCATTCCATCCTGACATGCTGAGAATATAAATTATGTTTTATAAAACCGTCGTACATAACTAATCTAGATGGGTGCTGCTCACACAAGCTATTAGCCAGCACTTTAAAAGCTGCAGTCTAGTTTAGTGGAGATAATTTTAATTGACTCAAGGGTGTATCTCAATGGTCATGAAATTGTTAGGAAAATGTATTGGAGGGAAAGAGCATTCCCTCAGCTGTGGGGAGCACAGTCAATGCAATCTAATAATGCTCTGGGTTTCTAACTGCTGGATGCATTTTGCAATTGGAAGTGATTGCATTGAGGATGTAGATGGGCCACATAAATGGAGGCTTTTATTGCTGGTTAGCATAATTACTGCAACTGTCTACACTGTGTTTGCATCTGCTGGAGCTTGGTTAAGATTTTTGGAGAGTCACACAAGGGGAGAATAGTTGTTTTCACATTGAGCTGCTTCCCTGGCTATTTACATGAAATGCTTTCTTGAGGTTTTCTTCTTGTCTTCTGAAGAGGATAAAACATATGAGATGGGCAGAGCCCTAACACCACTACCTGAAGAACCCACTAAACTGGTAAATCACTGATAAATAGCTCAAACTAGTTATAATAAGGCATCTCCCCAGACTCACAAACATTAGCTGAGAATCTAGTTAAACAAGAAAAAGGATATTATAAAAAAGTCTGTTCCTTTCTATTGTATCTTGGGAGTATTTAGCAACTTGAAGGAGGCCTTAATTCAAAAACCCCAAACTGGAGATAGCATTTGTAAGTCAATCATAATTTTTCTCTCCCTCTCAATTTTTGGAATATTTGTTTTGTTGTTGCTTTTTACCCTTTTTCTTAAATGAAATCTTTCTTACTCCTGTACTTCTTTCTCTCCTTTTCTCTTGCTCATTTTTAGGCAATAAACAGTTTCTTGATTTTAAATAAACTCCATATCTGATTTTCTTATTGAATTTAAAGCAGGGGAGTTATATTGTTCAGTTAAGCAAACCTCTGCTCCTTTCATACCATTGCCCATATTATTGCCATGGATTCACTGGGAGTCACCACAACCCATCACACAAGGACTTGGGTGTTGAGATATTTCCTTTCAACAGAAGTCAAACCCAAAGTTTCAGCCCTAATCTTCAAGGTCTGCCTCAGGACTGGTCTCTGCCAGCTCTGCTCAGCAGGGTCACCCCACATCTGAGATCCACAGCCATGGGAAAAGGGGCTCTGTGCAGCTGGGACACATCTGCCAGGGACTGTGAGGCTGGGCTGTGGTTCTCACTTGAGGAAGAACAAAGACTAGGATTCCCTCTTCTGCTTCAGCTATTCCCACCTGGCTTTTGAAATAAATCGATAAGGGGGAGGAGAAGGAAGGAATTAGAAAGGGCAATTGCTTAACTGAGGATTTTTCACATGCTTTGAACTCTGATCAGTACTACCAGGAGACTTCTCAGCTGAGAGCCTCCCAGTGCTGTGCATATTGCATTTCCCTTTAAGGGACGGGCATCTAAGAATTCCTTCTGCCTTTGATTTTGCCCAATACCCAGGGAGCACAAGCAAACAGCAGAGGCCTCTGACAGGTTGTTGGCCCAGGTCTCTGTGCCTGCAGAACAGATCAGACCTTATCGTGGCTGAGCCAGACACCATCACACCCCCAGAAGGGCCCCGGGCCCCTGAAACCACAGCCTCACTTGTGGAGCCAAATCGGATCTTTCTGAGTCCTGCCAGGCCTGGAAAACAAGTGTGCTAAGCTAAAGCTCCTTATCTAGCTCATTTGCAACCAAATTTTTAAGATTAACCAGCCTACCACTGCTCTACCTAAATATTTAATTGGCCTTGAAACAGCAAGGGTAACATAAATCAGGATGCAACAATTTCTTGTTAGCCCCAGGAGACACAGCACCTACTTTTACAGAAGCAAGTAAGGAGATGTGGAAGCCTTTGATTATATTAGCACAGATCACTTCAAGAGAAACAAATATTCCACTTGCCCCTAAAGCTGGGACACTTGCACAGGAGGGGCACTAAGCTGGTGTGTGCTGCAGTTACCTTTGGCACCACAGATTCAGCTATACAGATATTTTCCAGTCTGCCCCTACTGGTATTCAAATGATTAGTTTTGTTACTAGGTTTGCGTGCACACAGTTGCAGGTCATTAAAATGCATCCATCATCTTTCATGTGGTTTCATGTAAATTTAAATACAAGTCAAATTTGGAGTAAAAAAAGGTTTTTCCTTATTTTTTTTTTCCTTCTCTGTCACACCCAGTGATGGAGGTTAATGCCAGGCAGGATGCTGTGTCCCAGATGACAGTGGTACCCAGCAGTAATTAGGGCTACTTGGGTTCACACATATGACAAGGTTTGAGAGGGTTTTTTGTTTAGTAAAACCAGTACAATAGTCCCAGTATTAGAGGTGCTTATCTTTACTGCACAAAAAAACAAAAAAAAAAACCCCTACTGCTTAGGTTTCTTCAAAGCTATCTCAACAAAAACTAAAATCCTAAAATTCTCTTGGCTTTACAGTACCTCAACTAATCATTTTCATTGAAAAATCTGGCATGCTACTCTTTTTATCAGCCAGTCAAAAATGGCTTAAAACACACTGTAGGCCTACACACCAGGATTTAGACTGCAATAAGCTTGTGCTAATTGCATTCCAAATCCTGTATATTGTGTCTCACAATATATAGGCTACCAATGTACCAAGTCCCAAGCAAAGCTTTTTGTCTAAGAGGAAGTAGTCAACACCAGTCTTTAACCTTCCACAGTAAATGCTTTCTGAAAAAACTGAAAGTTAAAGGGAATATCTCTTGGGCACTGATTGCTCTGCTTTCCACAGAGCTAGAGACACACTTTGCAGACAGCAATATACTTTTCAAGAATGTTTGGTGCATTAACCACAGAATTACATATAAATAGTTCTGACTAAAGCTTGCTTTTAGGTACCAGTACAATGTGTGCCAGGAGGAGACAAAACGTACTTAAAGACCTATTCAAATTTTATTTGAAGAATAAAAATGAGCCTCAGTTAAGACTTTTTTCATTGCTACATCAATGCCAAATCCTTATTTGCAATATATAGAGCTAAAGTGAATAAAGGGATCTATCAGTTCCAATCCTGATCCTTAGATACTCTATTATTATTAAGTACAATCTTTTTAAATGAATGCAAAATTACTGTCACTCAAGGTAATAAGTTCCAACCATGTAACTTGACAAATCTATCATCATTATTACCTTGCATTTTTTCCTCTCCCATTGCAATTGCACAATATTGGCTGCCTTAAATTAATCGTTATTTTAATGAAGTAAGACCAATTTAATGAATTCAAATATGAAAAGGTCTAAATTGATTTTACATCTTTCCTTATCAACCTAGACTGCGATCCTTGTCTTTAAAGTACAGGCTCTTCAAAAATAATTGTTCAGGACTGAATTTAAAAGCTTCAGTGAGAGCTTGATTTGATCTTCTATGTAGCCCCCAATTAAAAGAAATACACTATAAAAACAAGGTTGTTTCAATACAATGATGGCAGCACTGAATTTAATACATTTATTTAAAACCACACAAAAATATGTTAAAAGCAAGATGTATAGATCAAAGAACAAATGTTTGATTTTACACAAAACGTTCTCTCCAGATTTTCTAAACAAGTGGCAGTATCCTGCTGTACTGAGCTTCATAATCATAGGTTAACAATTGCTTCATCTAGAAAGAAATCACCTTTATGATAGCAAAGTGGAAATCATTATCTTGGTATTTGAAAGCATGTAAATAAGTGCCTGAGACTGCCTATTTCCAGGTTTACTTTGTCTGCCTATTCAAACATTGCTACTATTATATATACAGACATTAATGTACAAGGAAGCTTAAAAAGCTGAGTGTAACCACTCACCCTACAACTGGCCCAAAGCTCAAATAAGAGGCCACTTGATGCTAAATATCACTTTTTCTAGTATGTCCTCTTCCAAAAAGTAAACCTTTGCATAGGAAAAATCTTTTATGAGAAGTAAAACAGTTGATTTTAGAAGGATCAATATTTCATTTAGGATGCATATTATGCATCACTGCATAATGCCTTAATGGCTGGAAATGAATCACATCCAGAAAATCTAAAACTGGATCCAGCAATAAATATTAGCTTGCCTGTCAGGCAATCAACCAGAACATTTCTGATGAATCTCTCAGTCATATGCTTGAGTCAAACCAGGCACAGGGATAAACACCAGAGGCTGAATCTTTTGAGATCTCAAATGGGAATAGGATTTTTACACCATATCTCCAAATTTTACATAAAGAATCCCACTGACCAAGAGAGTCTTGGCTCAGACTCTTTGCAGGACTATGTGCAGTGGCTAAGAGCCAAGGGTACTGAGCACTCAAATTTAGGGACCCCCAGCAGTGACCTGAGCAGGGCAGCCCCCAGCCCAAGCTATCCCTGCTCCAGGAGAGGAGGGCACAGAGCTGCTGCTCTGCCCTTGCACTCCCAGCAGTTACAGACAGCCCAGGAGCAGGGCTACACTCTCAATGCATGTTCTTCATGGTATATAATACCTGCACCTATGCAGGCTATCATGCCTTCTTTAAAATTAAGGAAATGAAGATGGTTTCTCTCACACTTTAAATAATCTCTGTAGCTGAGCTGCACAACAAGTTTCAAGGTAAATTTTTTAGCTGTGTACTATATCTACAGGTACCTCTAAAATGGCTGGGAGTTAAACACGCTCTCTTGGCAGGGCTTCTTGGGATGTGATTATTGGATTTAAATATTCAAATCCTCTCACGTGAAAGCAACACTTCCATTCTCTTGCTGAGCACTTCCAGTCAAGATAACTTGTGAGAATATTTTTCTATTCCCATGCTGTATTCTGTGTTTGCCAACAGCAAATTTGATTGGAGGTCAGAAATAAAAGCCAAGTCACCACAGTTGGGAAGGATAGCTGATTTCTCATCTACCTACGTGGTTATTTTGGACATCCCACAGTGCTAATTTAAGAAGACAGGAAAAGAAGTATATAAGTGGAAAAATAGTAAAAAGCAAGAGGATTTTCAAGCAAATTTTGTTTTTTTTTCCAAATGCACTCAGAATTATAGGTCAATATGAATGCTAATAGCATTAAATACCAACTGTACTAATTGAATCATTAGCACTTTTAATAGCTCTGGGTTTTTTGGCTGCTAACAAACAACTGGACTCTTTTCTCTCATTATATCATTTTTCTATTCCTTTATCTCAGGGTCTAGCATGGCTTGTAGTCGCTAAATAAGCTCTCAGTGCCAGAAGTATGCCATGCACTTTTTAATTTTAGGTTGTAAGTGAAGATTTACCATTCTTCTTTAGCTTAAATCATGGAGCATTTACATCTTCCAGTGATCAGAGGAACCACTAACAGCAGTGTTCTGACATATTTATAATATACTGCACTGGATCACATTACTTTTTGCATTGGAATGAAATAGAGTTCTGTCTTCTGGCTGATATTCTTGTAACTGTATCAATCTTATCTTAGAAAACAAAAATCAAAGAATTTCATTTGATGATGCACTCTGTGATTCAGCTCATGTTGCAATTGGTTATCTGTAGATGTTGGCTGGAGAGGATCATTTGTCTTTCATTTTACATAAATTGGCTGCCCAAAATATTCAGAACATTTAATATATTTTTGTTGATGACAATGAGCTTTTATATCCAAACAAACTCTAGCAAGTGGCAGTTGAGGTAATATAACAAAGTATGCAATGACAGAAGAGAATTGATTATGTTAAATCATTCTACATTAGTTGCATAACCAGCATTTATCACACAAAGAAGTCATCCATTGACCTATTCAGACATANTAAGAGCTTTAAGATAAAGTCCAACCACTAATATAGAGCTGACAAATCCACCACTACACCCTGCCCCTAAGTGCCTGCAGGGATGGTCACTCCACTTCCCTGGGCAGAGTGTTCCAATGCTTGAGGATCCTTTTGCTGAAAAAACATTTCTTAATATCCAATCTGATCTTAAAGATTCAGAAAACGAGTGGGGATGTCTCTTCAAAGTACTCCTTCACGTGGCAGAAATTCTTCTAGGAATGTGGTCTAGTCTGGCTGTTTAAAACCTCCAGCCTCATGGTGTGTGTTTTTGCATTTCCACTGGTGTGCTGGATGGGTCTGTGGGGACAGAAATCCACAGCTCATTTTTCACTGAGCAAACTGCAGCACTGTATCAGAACCAGACAGACCTTTTTTCCTGAACCACACCACATTATGATCTGGGAACTGTGCTTTTGTTAGGAAAGCATTCCCTGCATGACCTCAAGTGCAGCATTCCTGTCAATTTAAGCTGGGACAATCAAAAGAGAAAAATTCAAACCAAGCAATTCAGCTGGATGATGCAATAGGGAACATTTAGTATGTTGTAAAAAAGAAATTATAATTAAACACAAAAATCCTGGAAATCTCCTTCTACATGAACCAGACTGTGACTTAATCACACGAGCCTTTAGAAAAATCTCAAGACATAATGGGATTTTTGCAAGAGCCTTCAGAGTTGACAAGTCTGCTAAAGAAACATTCAGCCTCATCCCTTTACTGAAGATGTTTTTATTTCCTATATTCTTTTGATATGAAATAAGCACAGACTGGAAGTATAGAGCTGCTTTTTTAGCCAAACATAACATATTCTAATATTGTACAACTGTAAACTCAAACTGAACACTGACTCATTGCAAAGTGGTGAAATTAGAAAACTGTCTTGGCCAACTCTGCAATAACTCACCAGCACAGGAGAGCTTNCTGTTTGGCCTTTGGGGATGTTACCAAGGAACTTGGCCAGAACAGCCCAAAAAACAAAACTCCCATCTCTCCTAATACTCTAGTTCAAGATGGATACTAGGCTATAAATCAGATAAACATTTTTTAAAACCCCAAACAATAATAACTAGCAATTTCTT
>VZTT01054047.1:99829-131955 GCA_013400855.1 Buphagus erythrorhynchus
AGCTAGGAATTCAACCAATCAAAAATCATAGAATCATTTAGGTTAGATAAGAGCTTTAAGATAAAGTCCAACCACTAATATAGAGCTGACAAATCCACCACTACACCCTGCCCCTAAGTGCCTGCAGGGATGGTCACTCCACTTCCCTGGGCAGAGTGTTCCAATGCTTGAGGATCCTTTTGCTGAAAAAACATTTCTTAATATCCAATCTGATCTTAAAGATTCAGAAAACGAGTGGGGATGTCTCTTCAAAGTACTCCTTCACGTGGCAGAAATTCTTCTAGGAATGTGGTCTAGTCTGGCTGTTTAAAACCTCCAGCCTCATGGTGTGTGTTTTTGCATTTCCACTGGTGTGCTGGATGGGTCTGTGGGGACAGAAATCCACAGCTCATTTTTCACTGAGCAAACTGCAGCACTGTATCAGAACCAGACAGACCTTTTTTCCTGAACCACACCACATTATGATCTGGGAACTGTGCTTTTGTTAGGAAAGCATTCCCTGCATGACCTCAAGTGCAGCATTCCTGTCAATTTAAGCTGGGACAATCAAAAGAGAAAAATTCAAACCAAGCAATTCAGCTGGATGATGCAATAGGGAACATTTAGTATGTTGTAAAAAAGAAATTATAATTAAACACAAAAATCCTGGAAATCTCCTTCTACATGAACCAGACTGTGACTTAATCACACGAGCCTTTAGAAAAATCTCAAGACATAATGGGATTTTTGCAAGAGCCTTCAGAGTTGACAAGTCTGCTAAAGAAACATTCAGCCTCATCCCTTTACTGAAGATGTTTTTATTTCCTATATTCTTTTGATATGAAATAAGCACAGACTGGAAGTATAGAGCTGCTTTTTTAGCCAAACATAACATATTCTAATATTGTACAACTGTAAACTCAAACTGAACACTGACTCATTGCAAAGTGGTGAAATTAGAAAACTGTCTTGGCCAACTCTGCAATAACTCACCAGCACAGGAGAGCTTTACTGAAGATATTGGCAAAAGATTCATTGCTGCCTTTTCCTGAAAGCAGTCCTTCAGTTACTGCATTTTTTTAAACTTTGCACTGCATAAAAAGGATGACCTGTGCATGGCCCAGATATTGATTTTGCACTCTGAAGCAAAAGCCTCACAAACTTATTCATGGAATGATTCACAGCTTATTATACAATGTGTTTCACTAGCACTTCTCCACCCACTGCTGATTTCCTAAAGCTCATGAGGTAACCACAGCAATTACTTACATAGAAAAGCAATATGCTACATTTTAGAAGTAACACAATATGTTTTAGCAACTTAGACACAGAGGAGGAGTCAGCACCATGCAAGCAGTCAGGTCTCTGTTGGCCACCAACAATTCACATTGCTGGTTTGTGGGTTGGATCTTTTAAATAGAAAAAGGGAATTGATCCCACCAAGATTTCAATTAAAGTGTGGGTATTTTCCACAGGCAGTGGTCCCCTCCCCACACAGAGAAGTGCAAAACAGTGTTACTGGGAAAATCCCAACAATTTTACAAATTAATCTTAACCAAGATACTAATGGCCCATTTGCTGAAAATGTGATATCACATTTTCCCAAGTAGGAACCTACCAGAATCTCGAGTAAAACAAAATAAAATAAAACAAAATAAAATAATAAAAAAGGAGGCTATTCCAGCCCTTTAGAAGACCAAGATAAAAAAATCAAGTGTGGGCAGAGAAGAGACATAAGGAAATCATCAAAGGTGATGCTTTAACATAGTTCTGCATTTCTTCCTCAAGGGAAACACTTGGGAAACTCTGAAAGGTCTGAATCTTCCAGAACCCATGACAGCCCCACTGGGCACCTCTGGTGGGCTCTGGCCAGCACCACTTGTATTATGCTGTAAGGCAAGTGGTACAGCACAAGGAAGGACAAAAGGAGTAGCTACTGGGTTAATTAGCATCCTTTGCCTTTTATTAATGAGAAAATAAGCCCTTAATACAAACAGTTTTTCCTCTTGACTAGAAGTCTAGAAAAAAAAATGGCTCCAACATTTTTAAAGTTAAATTCTCACTATAGATCAGGATATCATTTCAGGAATGAAGAAAAAAATTACTGAGGTCACAGAAGCTAAGGAGTTCTCCCAGCACACATTCAAAAATACTCTGTGCTACATAAAAAATATTGTGAGAAATTATTCTGAAGTCCTCAAGTCTAAGTTAGCTCCGAGGGCACATCAGCTCTATGCAAGGCAGAAGACAGAGCATGGGAAGAAGCCAGGTAAACAGTGGAATCCTATCCTGTTCTCATGTAAATTCTGTAGAGTGAATTCCCTACGACACCCCTACAATTTTTCCTGGGTTTTATTTATACTCATAGCTAAGGATGTGCTGGAATCAACAAGGAAACAAAGACACTGTGTCAACAGCTTCAGGTCATCTTGCCACTAAGAGTCTTTCAACATCAGAAGCTGATTTTGGTGTCTGAGTTACTTTCATCTCTACTGCCAATCAACAGAAAGAGAAAGGCAAACTCATCTGATTGATTTTCATTGCCCACAGCTAAAATCTCTGTCTTAACAGAGGTAACTTACCACCACACAACACTCTTTTCTTTATAGAACTGTGCACACAGTGAAATACTAGAGACACACATCAGTCTCAGACTCCAATTTTACAGAGGAAGAGATAATATATATTTTACCTTTGTGTACCCTCCATAGCTGTCAAAATTAGGAAATATGTTAACTCTTTCATTCTTTATCTTTAATGTTTACCAATCCTTATACTGTGCCAAGATCCTAAATGAAAGGTTTGGGCCCAAATAATGAATTTCACAACAGGTTTTAGTCCATTGAAATGGAAAGAAAATAAAATTAATCCCAAAATAGTCTATGAAAAAATATTTCATGTACTTGCAACTTAATGGAAAGCATCAGTAAAAGCAAACACTTAAGAGATATCAAAGAATAAAAGCTGTGTCATTTGCTGTTTCACATCTAACTTGAAAGAAACTAAGTTTTATAATTCCCACTTTTTAGATATGCCTACTCCCACCTGCAGCACCTCAGTTTCTCTGAGAGAAACAGGTCCCAAGAACAAAAGCTGCTGTTTCTCTGACCAGGGTGAAGTTGGGCTGTGGTGGCATCTTCCCTCTCCACAAGTGTGATCTCAGAAATACTCCTTAAACCTCAGCCTTGACTAACAGCACCTGGGCTGAGCTTCTCTCCAGCTTTTTAGAGACACTGGCTGCCCTCAAGAACTTGTGCTGCCTAATGAGTTCCTGCTCTTTTTTTTTTTTTNCAAACTTTCAAAGAAAGCTTTGGACCCAAAATGCAGCCGGAATGAAACATTGTTACAACTAAAGCCATCTCTCTTGGGCCCCTATGAACAGTGGTCCAAAATGAGACCCTTGGAGCTCTCAAGCACTGCAGGGTCTGCAACCACCAAACTCCCTCTGAGTGGGGTCTCTCAGAGCCAGTGAACTCTCATTTTCTATCTGATACCCCCATTCCTCAAGCCCTCCACCCACTGAGAAGATGCTAAGGCATCTGAAGTGAGTATTTCACTACCTTCAAGGGGAATTTTTCACAGGTATCCTGTGCACACATGCTATAGCCAATGTGCCAGGAGCGCTGCTCTCCTGCATTAAGTACCCTATATTTGTAAGTTAGGTCTGTAAGTTAGCATTGTGGTATATTAAATACTTTACAAACCCTTTGCTAAATTAACTTAGGTTATAAATTAAGTTAAATGTTGTAAAGTTTAACTTAAGTGCTGTTAAGTTTAAATGCTCTTGTGCCTCTAGGCCATATTCCTTTCTATCCTTTTGTCTCTTCACCCACCTCTGCCTCTGCATAGTTTGGAATTTATTTTGGTTTGGATTAGTTGACTCTAGATTTTTGTTTACTTTTCATTGGTGTGCCTTAACCATTTCATAATTAGCAGAGTGAACCTTGCTAATGAACTCTCTTGTGTCTCTCATTTCAACATATTAAACCTGTTCATACTGCTGCCTTTGTCTGTGATTCTTTCAGCAATCTAAAAACACTCATTCACAACATAGGCCACTGTTTTCTACTTAGTTTTAAGTCATTCTGGACCTCCATCATCATCATTTCCAGTAGAGAAGCCTTCAGACTTTCAGTTTTGTAAGGAGTTACTTCTGCAAGTGACAAAGTGTGCAGGAAAAAAGACTGGATTTCAAGCAGCAAGCTCACGTCATCAATTGTCAGTGAGCTGTGTCCAAAGATGCACACCCGAATGAAAATTTGGCCTTACAAACACTACCCATCCCAACGTTCACTGATCATTTGGGCTGGAGATGAAATTTCCTTTCTCTTCAACAGAGCTCTGTAAAGAGCAGATGTTCTTGATGAAGTATCCATAATGATGCCAAGATGTTTGGATTTTTTTTCCCTAAGCAGTTAATCTCACATCCAGCAACGTGTGCAAGTAATTTAAAGTTGTTCCCTGATGTTCCACCTCACACTTGCCTGTGCTGACAAACTGCCTGAGCCACAGCCACACAGCCCCAGTGACTGCAGGGCTGGGCATGGGGAGATGTGCAGCAGCTCCAGCTCACAGCCAGAGCCTGCACTGGCACCCACAGGTGCTAAAGCAGAAAGCTCCACTCTCAGGACCATTCCTTCCATGTTAGATGTAGCCTCAGCCCTGTTGCTGGGTTTGATTAGAACTCTGCTCTAGGGTACATTAACATCCATCAAGTTAAATGTGTGTCACTCACTTATTCTCCAGTCCTTGAAGTGATTAGGAAGCATATTAACAGTTCTGCCTTGATATGGAAAAACAAACAAAGCCATGGCATGGCTGGAAGCAGATTCACTCCTGTTCTGATCTGAAACCCTGTCCACAGAAGTGAAAACAAAAGGAATAATGCAATTACGTTCGCACATTTAGCAATGATGTAACTTCAAAATTCACGTATCCTGTTTTGATTTCTCTAGTGACTTTAACCATAAAGGAATACAGCACAGCCCCACTCATGCCAGCAGCTTACCCAGTTAGGTTTCAACAATACAGTTCAAATGTTAGGACCCCAGCTACCAGACCTGCTCCTGTGCTGAGAGCTGAGCCAAATTAGGGTCTATTGTCAACATCTTTGTGCTACACTGCAGAGATGTGTGTAACCCTGTCCTTTTACAGGCAGTACACAGGGGAGTTAAGGAATTTATCAAAGTTTTCCTGCTCTATCACCATCAAGAAAACAATGGCAGCACTGGACAAGCTTGGCCAGCAGTGTGCACTCTTCCTGCTTTCATGCTCACTGTGGGTAAGTTAAACTTGGAGAACATTTGCAACATTTGTCCAACATGTACTGCTATCAACACAAAGCCTTTTCTTACAGTCAAAGGCAAGAGTATGCAAATCCAGGCAAGAACACAGCCAGGACACAATGTGTTTTGGATATCCTGACTGGCATCTAGTCCCTTGGGAAGCACTGCCAGCAGGAACAGATGAGCTACTCTGTGCTGAGAAGGTTTAATAAACATGGCAGTTTTCAGCAGCTCCCTGACACCTCCACCATCTGCTACAGTAAGATATTATTGTGAAACAAGAGTCATGTGAGTCTGAACGTGCTTGGAGTACAGTGAAATGAAACTCATGTTAACCAAAATGGGGTGTAACAAGCACAGCTACGCACTGGGAAATATCCTGCAGTGGGTCTCCCTGTCTGATGGCTGTGGGCAACCCTTCTAAGGGCAAACCTCTGTTTCATGAAGACAATTATCTTTTAAAAAGGCAGAATTTTCATTCTTGATAATTTCAAGGTTCAGTAATCACTGCAGCACATCCAAGGAAATTGCAAAGGATAGATAATGGAGGATCAAAATGCAGGATCCTTGCCTTAATGGACCCAGTGGAACTGAGGTGGCTTGTCACAACATCCTATAAGTCTATTTTAAATTTCCACAATGTACCTGGAGAGGAAATACATTTCAGACCAAAAGCGTGACAAAACCACGTCAAGTAATTGCTGTGGCCCCTATCATCGTGTTCTGACTTATCAGAAATCAATGTGAAACAATCTAAATCTGGGTGGCAGATGCTAACTGCCTCCAGAAGTGTGTAACTCCCTTGGTATTATGACAAAAAAAAAGGACCACAGCAGAAGTCCAGCTTCCTTATGCTAACAATTGGGGAACTAGCTCCACAGCAGCCACTTCCCAACAAGCTTAGCTTTCCACAAAGCATCTAAAAAATGAAAGAGCTTTTGCAAGCAATTGAAAAAAAAAAAAAAGAGAAAACAAAAACAACATAAAAACAAAACAAAGAACAAAACACCCCACCACACACCAGAAAACACAAACTAGACACAGACTTTGCAAAAAAAATACATTCTTTTCAATCAGTCCCTTGACTGTATTCAGGCCTTCCTGCAGCAAGGGAAGGAGTCCTGTAAAAAGATTAATCCCAACGTCAATGGAACAGCAGCCAAGATAGTTATCTGGTTCATATTTTACCTCATGTTTGGGTTGCCTAACACACCTAATCAAATCCATAGATTTGGTCCCTTCCCAGCCTCCACACTGCCTCTCCCTGTTTCAGATGCAAGACAATATAAAAAATGCATTTCAGATGGAATGATTCAACATGGAAAACATACAGTTCATCCAGAAGGAAAGATTTTCTAAATGAAAAGCTCCAAACCTCCGTGTATCTGGTAACTTTTTGCTATAGGTTATTTTTGCTTCCTGGACATAAGAGATAAGAAATGAATTTTTGATTTCATAGTATGAAAGTTTCCTATCAATATTACTTAAATTTACCATTGCCAAGGAAGAACCTCAGCACACATCAGCTTGACAGGAAATATGAAAAGGCAATGTAACATTTTGATGATCTGGTGGGCCCTGGGAATTTGGAAAACAGCAAGTGCCACTGTTTACAGAAAGTCCATCTGGTCTTTAAATATCAGTCAGATTCTTTCCTGAAAATTAAAAGGAATTGAAGCAGGAAATATTGTGTACTTCATCTCACACTGGAAGCTGATTTTAATAGCAGATTGTGTATTACAGTTCTATTGTAACTATGAGTCCAAACCCCACATTTCAGAGAGTTAAGCTAATGAGTTAATTTGCAGAAACTGTACAGGAGCAACCCAGAAGCCTGGCAGCCCACTGTTCTGAACATCTCACTGATTTTAGCATGTAAAGAATTTTCACTTTGCCTCATAAAGCTTCAATCTACTACACATTTGAAACTGAAACCTACAACTGTCCACTGCTTCTGGGTACAGAGAGAGGCTCTAGACTGGAGGGGTGTTCTGGTTTGTGCTCTGGCTGTGCAATCCAGAACAGCTTGTGGCTGCTGTATGCTGCTTTTCATAATAGCAATCAAGACACCTTCAGATAATAACACAAAAAGAACACAGAAATAGTGTGAATAAATGTTAGAGGATAACAGTGACAGGGTGCATTTGGTTTAATTTGCACGGGATGAGATCTTTAATTTGCCTTAAAATGCTTAGTTCAGAATAAAACAGGTAGCAGAGCCTAATCCTTTCTTCCCATCTATACAAACTGACAAGTTAGAAGTTCAACCAATGCTTTTCTCCAACAGAAATTCTATAGATGTAGAAAATCATTACCCTCCACCAGCCCCACAAAGCAAAAGCAGGCAGTGATGTCCAGATCTTCCAAGAAAAGCTATATTTTAGTAGATTGCTCCCTATAGCAGCCATACAAATCCATACATCCATATGCAGTCCCATGGAGGAGTTCTCTTGCTTGAAGCTCACACTGTGGCTAATTTGTACAGCAATAGTGATTTGGCTGTGTGACAAAAACCACAAGTAACACCTTCACACAGCTCCTTCCTAATGCTTCACCATGAGGCTCTCCCCATCAGTCAGGATTTCTTTCCAACTGCTTTGCCTATTCTTTACTTCTAAGTCATTCCAAGATCAAGACAACTGAACACCCATTCTCCATGTAGCTCTGGGATTTACACAATCCCATGCACAGATGTGTTACCACAAGGCTCTAGTACTTCACATTAAATACCATATCCCACTCTTCTCTCTCTCATTCTCTTACCTGCTCACATGCTTGCTGGATTATACTAAACTGTCATTGTGCAAAAAAGCAAATAAATAAACTGTATTAAATATGTTGTACCAATGAGGCAGACCCGCTATGAGGCCACACATAGCTCAGATATTTCCTGTGATTCTGTTTGACCAGAAGGCATCCACTGCCTTGTTACAGAGCTCTGCAGTTGCCCCCAGTGGAAATATCTTGGCACTTCTCTAAAGACATGAAATGCAGACGTAGCAGTTTGCACTGAGCTGATGCTTTGGAGATGTGCCATCACACAAACTCAACACATTACTAATCTGGTCACAATTTCCATTTAAACTCAATGACACTTGAAATGATATGCCTTTACATTTAAATTATAGATAGGCTTGGAAATATTTTAATCAGTAATCAATTCCCTACCCCACCTAAAAACAGATGGTAAAATGTTTCACTTAATAGCAGGAGCATATGAAGGGAAAAAGGCTTAGAAATAATACTACTAAGCAACAAAAAGAATGTTTAATAAATGGGCCAGACCCTGAGCTCACCATAGTCAAGAAAAAATACTGTCTGCACTTTGATTATGTCAATGTTGGGGCACTCTGACACGTGTTGGTATTTGCTTATTTTCAGCATATGCTGCATAATTCCAGCAGATGCTTTCTCATGAAGAATTAAAAAAATTATTTTCCACTTGTCAATTTCTTATTTTGATAAACACTTTTTTATATCAAAAATGACAAATATTATTGGATTACCAGTAGAAATATACTTAATATAAAATCCTCACAAGGGCAGGCTTAAAATGCAGCAGTGGAGTTACTGATTTGGGGGGTTTTTTACAAAACACAGTGCAGCATGTTATTATATAAAAATCATGTAAGCAATGGTTATAAAGAATTAAACACCATCTAGTTATCTGATTAGAACCTCCTGTTCCAGCTCCAGTGTAACTATAGGGAATAACAATTAACATCTACCAGCCAGCTCAGCACTCATGTCAAACCAGCCTTTGAAGGCAAACTGTTCATTCCTACTGGTGCAGGAAATTAAAGATCAACTTGTAATTAAACAAAGCTAATGTTTCTAGGTACACTCAAAGTTTGGCCAGATTTGAGTAGGCTTGTGTAGGAAGAAACACATCCTGAACTCTCAAAAGAAGATCCTGTGACTAGCATGATAAAAGTTACCTTTGCAAAAGAAAATATTTGGAAGATGATTGTTTAAAGGGATAAAGTATTTTGTTTCCCATCCCTCATTCTTCAACATGGCTACATTAGTGTAAGTGGAACACCTCAACATAAGTTGTAGAGAAGCAGACCCAAAAGATAGAAGTCAGTTAAGTTATGAACCAAAATGAGGATCTTACAGAAAAAAACTGCCCAAGAGCCCTGGCACCTGGCACTATCACTAAGCCACCTGTGCAGAATTAACCAGCCAAAAATCATCCACAACCTGACCTCTGGCTGTACCTTCATTCGTCTTTCCTTAGTGAGAGCATAACACTCAGGAGACACACACAGATGCTTAATTTGAGAGTACATTTCCTTCTTAACCTGACAGATCTTTCCTACATTCTCCTTTGCCACAGAGCAGCCAAAATCATTACACAACCTGACAGGTTGCCTTGTTGCAGTGTTTTTCTTTGCTGAAGGGAAGGAGCAGTTATAGCAGGAAGATTAACATTTGCCACCAGCACACAAAAGGAAGGTACATCACAGAACACCAATTCTCTTTTTAGGACAGGTTAACTTCCTGTCAGCCAGCTGAAGACAACTCAGTTTCAAGCCACCTCTAGTCCAAATTGGTGGGTTTTGCTCAATGTTTCCAGGCCAGCCCTCAAACTGGTATTTATCCTGCAGTTCTGTCATGTAATATATCCATAGGCAGAAGAACCCTATTTTAATCTGTTTAATGTTTTGCAGGATCAAAACTTTTCTTTAGCAACCACTGCACAAACCCAAGAGGCTTATAGCTCACCTTCCAAAGAGCTGGGTTCTAGTATTTGATGGTTTGCAATATACTTGCAAAAGTTATGATGCAAATAGCATTTAATGCAGTCTGGGTTAATGCTGCTGTGGTTTCTGCAGCATTCTTTGCACTTATAAGGGAAATATTTCAAGGTACAGACAGACACCATAGGTACTACTACTGTCTCAAATTCAGCTCTTTTACTGTTTTCTGTTAATAACTTTTTCAAGGCATGCTGTTTTATGTGATTAAAATAAACCCAAAAACAGTGTTGAAAAAATACACTTAAAAAGTGAAATAAAACATGAATTATGCACTTAGTCATGAATACTCAGAGTGGAGAGTCAGAAGAGGAAAGGCAAGGGAGTTTTACCACTACTTTCCACATGAGCACCTCAGGCCCACAGTTCCACTTTAGCACTGAAGAAACTACCAGAAAATGCAGCAATGAAAATGAAAAAAGTGAATTATGTCTTTTCTGCCCCAAAATTCTTGGCTTCAGCTTGACAATTTTAATTTATTTATTACACTGTCACCGTGTGCAGTTTTTTTTTCCTTCTTAAAACAATGTGCCCTTGGTAGGAAAAAAAAAAATTTAAATTGATATTTGAGATTCAGTTAAGAATGCACATTTCAGCAGGACCAGGACCAACAAACTGCATTATGGGTTAAGATCAGGAAACAGGCTGCACTTCATTACAGCATTTTTCATTTGCATGAATTTCTGAAAGAAAACCCAAAGCATTTGGCATATGCTGCAAATTGATTTAGAATACAAGATATTTTTCAGACCAAGGAAGTGCAATCCTTTCCCTCTGTAAACAGGGGTTTAAAACAAAATGAGACAAAAATTACATATTTGACTATCAGAGATTTCATTTCTGACCCAAGTCCTTAATTACAGATAGCAAAATGTTCTTCCATATCATGTCAGCATCAGTATTTCTGCTACACTGAAACACAGCTCAGTCTGAACACAAAATGGAACACTAAAATAAGCAAATACCTGTACCCTCTTCTTACAATTGATAAATGCTATGTACAGAGATCTCAGTGCAGCTGCTTGGGATGGAAGCATTGAAGCTATACATAATTCCTAACTGCAACAACCAATGTCTTTCAGCATCTTTTCTACTTACTTTCACTACTACCCTTTATATTCTATGCTTTCCAAAATCCTGGGGCTGCTGCTGTCTTAGAGATATTGTTGGATCAAGTATAACACCATGCAGTCATCACTTCAATATTAAATGAAATAGCCAGTATAATTTATACCTAAAGATCATTATTGTCACACTGACCTAATCAAGATTACAACCCAAGGAAAACATGTGTCATCAATGAAGTTCAAAAGCAACTAGATTTACTTCATTAAGAAGTTGTCTATAGTCCTTCTTGGACTTAATCTGAAGAAATCTAAATCGAAGAGACCTAAAACCTATGTATGGCTCTCTAGTTGTCAAAAAAGAAAAAAAATCACACCAAGAACTTATTTTTTTCATTATACGTAAAGACAACCAGTTTTGTTACTTGGAACAGTTTCCTTAGAAATAAATCTAAGCACAGAACATTGGACTGTGTGGCTCTTGTAGAACTTGGACAGCATGTACCATCCAGTGATTTCTGTCACAAGATTCCAGCTCACGGATAAGTTCTGCCTCCACATTCTCTGCTCTGTTTCCTGAGCAGCCTGCAGGATCCTTGTGCTGTTACAGCCCCTGGGTGAGAGCTGTGCTGCAAACAGAGCACCAACCCTGGCCTTTGCTCTGTCAGGGTTTCAGGATGGTCACTGAAGGGAGCAACAGAACCCAGCACAATTTCAGAGATCTCACAAGAGCACAGGACACTTCCACAAGGGTGGCACAAAGAACTGAGTCCAGTAGCTTTGAAGCTGTGTAAAGAACAATTTCTCAGGATCAGGATCAGTTGCTGTACTAGGAACCTACAAATTACCTCTTCCCAGATGTCTTCAACAGATTTGAGGTTTCAGCTGAAGTTTCATTTGCTTTCTATTCCTTAGGAACATTAAGAACTGCTCTACCTTAGGAAGCACCAAAAGACTGAAACTTAAACATTGTTATGGCATTGTGTGGTCCAGTTCCAACAGCTGCTCTACCTCCTTGGAGTTCAGAAGGAGCCTGGCTGGTCTCTCCTCCACCTTCAAAATTTCCATCCTACAAAACTGCTTCAGATGAATCCATGCACTAGAATGGGATCCCCCAGTCATTCCAAGGGGACTTCACTGAACTCCATAGATCTAAGTAAGCAAGTGCATCCAAGCATGAACCTTCTGTGGAGGTTTATAAATCATCCCAAGATTACTTAATTATCATGCAGTGATTTACCTCTTGGAGCCCTGAAATATATTTCTAAAAGTAGAGCAAGTTCTATCATTACTCCATTGAAGTGGTAAAATATAAAAATTTGTGACATAGTAGGAGTATTTCATATGCATGAAGTGTTCCTGCTTGCTAGGATAACACAGTGCATGATGGCTGGAATTAATTTTCCAACTAGAATACAATGTTATTAATAAAGCATGACAGAAAAAATCAAATATGTTGATTTAAAAATCAAGTAATGTCTTTGTGCAACAATCAGATACAACTTCAGTAATGAGTGTGTTATCATAACCCACGAGAGACAAACAGGCAGTTTCTGTGTAGCAGTGAAAGAAACCTTTCCTGACTCAGGCAAGCAAATCAACTGGGATTTTCAGAAACAGTCATTTGACTCTGAGCAAGAAGAATTCTCAGGGAGCCACAGCCTCACGCTCAGAAGAGTGTCTGAAGTTACACAGTTTGTGTAGGAAAGAGTAACACTGCCTGTCTTGGCCCTCATCTGAAGAGAAACACCAAGATTTCACACCAAGAGGGGAACAAAGTCCTTTTGCTCGTTCACTCAGTTACAAAGACCATGTTTTACTCTTAGCTGGCCTGTGCAGGGCAACCAAGTGCCATTCACTGGCCATTTACTGCCAGCACAAAGGCTGTGTGCCAATGCTGCAGGGAGGTGGCACAGGGAGGATGGAAGCAAGGGGAAGGTGTAGCATCATCTAGGACAGCATTGCCACCTCCAGAGAGGGTGATGGCTTCTGACAGGAGCAGCACACACAAGGAGGAGTGGATGACATCCATCAGTCTCAATTCCCAAAGGCTGAAACACAAAAAGAACAGTTCCTGAGGGTTGGCGACTGACAGAGGTGAAAATTCACTGGAGAATCAGTCACACAATCCCTCTGTATAGGCTGTCCGTGGATTTTTCTGAACACCACAAAGAAATGCAGGCAAACAGGTGATTTTGTTCTGCTAGCCAAGCCTTCTGTTCCTCCCACATTCCTCTTGTCCTTCATTTCAGAATCCAGGCCAGACAACTCTTTATGAAGCAAATATCCACTCCAGCCCCAAGCATCTGTTCCACACATCCCTGCTTAGGCAGAGCTCTCAGCTCTTGCTGCTTTTCCTCCTCCTCTTCCTCTGCCCACTCTCACATCCACAGCCAACCTCTCCCTTCCCCTCTCTCAGCACTGTTCAGTTCTTCTGCTGTTTTAACTCCCAGGAAACTGCCACTCACACACTCCCAGTTCCCCAAAGGTACAGAGACATTAGGAAACAGCTCAAAATACGGCTAAGAAAAAGGTTTTGGTCTTGTCCTGAAGCATTTGATGTCTGCAGTGCTGCAATCGTTTTAAAGCACCTTAAAATGCATTCCTAGCAAAGCCATGCATTCCTGAATTTCCTGACAGTAGCTTTTAGATATTTTTTTAACTCCCAGTATGTGTCCACAACGGTGTGCATGTGTCAATAGTTTAACAGCTGATGCTGTGATCTCCTAGTTATCCAAATGGCTGTTCAGTCATTAGCCATAACCAGAGCCTGAGGTGCAAATGAGCAAAGGTGGGGACAGAGAGGATCTTTCAAATCAGTCTAAAAATTATTTCCAAAATAGCCTTTGACACTGCATCCTCCAAAAGGTGCTGTGGACTAAAGCAACCTTTACTAAACAATGCAGGAAAATAATTTGCTGTGTGACTGCTATCAGAAACCACTGTGCACTTCAGAGTGGGCAGACATCTGTTACCTCTGTTTCAATGAAAACCCCCAAGGGATATTCTGCAGTTTGAATGTTATAATGTCAAATATGAAGCACATAACACAGCAGGGTGTCCAGGGACAGGGAAAGGCAATCCAAAGGACTGCCCTAGTTTCTGTTAAAAATAGGTCAAAGAGCTGGTATAATCAAAGTCTGGCAGTACATACTAATTAGTGACAGCGTGTCTTACACTTGCATTGACTGCAAGCAACTCATACACAATCTTATTAGCTAAACACACAAGAAGCCTTTTCAGATATCTAATATTTGAAAGATAAATTCTATCACTGAAAGAAATTGGTTTTACTCTGGATGACCTGTCAGATTAATTTCCAGTTAAATCAATAACCAATGGAGACATACTTTCCAGGTAATGATTTAAAATTCATTAATATATATTTGCTGAACTAATAAACAAATATTTTACACTATGAATATCAAATAGCTTGTAGATGTTAATTACAGAACATGAGATTGCTGCACAAGTGCATAAAAAAAACGCCTGTGACAGCACTGGCAGATAGGAAATGGAAACAAAGCAGAGAAATTTTACATACTTTTACAGGAAAATTGTGACTTCAAAAATTAGTCTCCATACCCAAAAATTAATACATATCCTCGACAACATTGCATTTAAGGTTGATCAGAAAATTCCTTTTATTTGATCAGAAAGTAGCACAGGAGGAAAAGGACAATGTTATTGTGTCACAGAAATAGACCATCACTAGTTTAGTTTCAGTCACAAATTGTTCTATGTATCCATGCTTTGGGAGTCAACAATGCTACCAGAGAAGGGAAAAAGCTGAGAAATTAATTTTTGCAATTTATACTAAAACAATGCATGAGTTGACATGTTAAACATAGGCCTTTTCAGGGGTCCCAAACAACCTCACAGAAACCTCCTAAATGAACACCTGCAATGAAATAAAGAAAAATCTTGACTCTGAAAGCGATGTGATATAACCATGATTTCAGTTAGATGCATCCATAACTCACACATTGCAAAATTATTGACTTTGCTGTATCACCTCTCCTCTTCGATCTGCTCACCCTACCAGAAAAATTTGAAATAGCAACAAGATTATGGATTTCTGCAGCCTATGAAAGAATTGCAAAAAAACACTTTCAGAAAATTATTTTTCTTGACAAATTTCTCCATTTTCAAGGGGTGGGATAAGAAAACAGATAAGTTTTTCTAAAACCCTTTGGAATTAGCACAATTTTAGCCAAACAAATAATGTACTTCAGAAGTTTTTCTAGTTGTGAAAAAAGGAAAGGTTCCCTCTTCCTGCTCTAATGTAAATGTTCTAGATACAGCCAATATGTAGAACTTGCTAGTAACAATTTGCTGCTCACACAGTAGAGTGAATTTAAAAACCAGAAAATGCACTTGTCCCTTCAAATGAAAAGATTTCCCAATTACAGCAGAAGCCACGCTCAGCAATACAAAGAAACTTTCTAGTATTCTTAGTTTCAACTTAGAAACAAATAAAAGAATCTCATTTACTTATAATCTTTATAAGGGTAATTTTTTTTTAACAATTGGGTAATTCTGTCCATTAAGTTGAAAGAAACTCCTGCCTCAGCAGAGGTCTCATGGTGAAGAGTGCTGTTGATTGTGTTTTGCAATCAGCAACAGAGAGTTGACTGAAGCATTGTTTGCCCAAGAACACACAACTGAGCATTACTTGTCAAAAAATAATTGTGGTAATTTAGGGCACTTAAATTGGATAGGCTAGAATTAATGGCTATGTTTCTCAAAGCTAATTTTTCCTATGGTATTAGATACTTGCAAGATATATTATTCAGAAATACTAATGTAGGAAATTGTCCAGGCATGGGGCAGAAGGGTACTTGTGAGCATTTGGCCCCGTAAGGCCACAGGAAACTCAGGCACCTTCAGTTTTCACTGGCACTGAGCATTTTTGTGCTCATTTCATCTTGCAAAAAGCAGCAAGACAACAGGATGCTTTTGAATCAAGAATTGTTGCTTCCAAGTCAGTTTCTTCTGACAAACACATCAGTCTTGAAAAATCCATTCATCCCTCCAGTAGGATTTTGCTGACAGCATGTTCGGACACACGGGGAAAAGAGACCCTTATTTTAATAAATGGATGTGTATGGATGGATTAGGCACATTAAGAAAATTTAGTACTGTGCCTGCAAGAAAGCTATCAATTTAGCAAATAATCAATATCAGAATTCTGCAAAGTAATCAGAGAGCATGTGAACTCAATAAAATCTATTTAGACTAAGTTATCCCCTTTTCTTCTACCAAGACTCACATTATTAATTTCAAATTACATCATTTCCAGCTTGTTTATTAAATCTAGACAACCAAAAGGAGAGAGACAGGCAGTGAAGACATAGCAGAATAGTGTGGCACAAAGCTGTGATTAGCAGCATTTCCTGTACTAGATAGTGGGTCACAGAATCTGAGTGTTGGTAAAGTCTACAGGAATACTGATAGAAACATTCTGCATTTAAGGAGGAGTGAAAATACTTCTATGAGATGGTCAATTCTGCTGTATAAATAATGGCAGCCTCTTCAGTTTTCTCCTGACAGCATTGATCCTGGGAGGCAGGATCAGTAGGAGATTGATCAGAGAAGCTTCACAGTTATACACCAATCCATCATTCAATAGAGGTTAGCTGGTACTCTGTTGAAACCAGCAGCCCACACAGTATCTACTATAAGCTCTCTGCTTCCAACAGTGCCAACATGGACAAATTTGGCTGTAGCAATTTGTTAGTGAATGGTCTTGAAGTTCCTGTTATTCAAAAATCAGCACCTTTCCTAATTGCTCATCTCTGTGCTTTCAAGGCACAACGTCCTTTACTATTATTTATTGCACATTGTAAAAAGGATGGAGGAGAAAATCACATTACAGTCAGATCTTGGCAGTACTCTTCAAACAGAGGATTCTTCCATGAACAATATATTATGAACAGTTTGGAGTCAATCAAAGCACTGTGTCTGTTAACTTACAAGCTCAGAAAATGCAGTCACTCAGTATTGGTTTCTCTTGACCTTAGCCACAGACTGATGAATTCTCTGCAAGCACAGCCCAGCTCATATTATAAAACCTCACAGTTAAGAGATAAAAAACCTCTCAGTCTCACACCTGACCCGTCCATTGTAGCTGAATGCTGGATACAAAAATTCATTGTATAAACAAACCAGCCTGGCTTATTACTTTAAGGGATAACTAGACCTTGTGAAAACACTCATCCAACATTGCTGAGCACAAATACTAAACAAGAACTCCACAGCATTCATCACCTTTTTTTTTAATTTCTATAACCCAGAAATTTCCATAAATGCTTTCCATCTTAAAAAACCTGGACACAAGAGTTGCATCCCATAACTAATGTCATGGAAAGCTACTCTCCCCTTTGATGTTAGTTAATGCTAAATGAAGTTTCATGCATACACGATGAGCAGGCACAGCATCCCTTATGTGAAAGCTTCTGACCAAAACAGATTTTTCTGTCTAATCCCCCAAAAGATATGTCTTAGGCAATCACACTACATGTGTGTGCTTGTCCAGCTATCTCTTTTCCCAGCAGCTTTTCAACACACTGACCAATGTGAGGTCTATTTGAACTTTGAGAGTATTAAAATTCTACAAGTTTCCCAGAAATTAGAAGCTATGCAAAGGAGATGAGGAAAGAGACAGATGCATAATTTTATTTTCAGGCATTTAACCTGTTGCCCTACCAAAACCTCTCCCCTATACAAGCATCTGAAGAGCCTGTACTCCAAAATGCAGGAACAGGCACAAAAAGCCAAGCTCAGGGCAGCCAGAAACTGCTGACCAAGTCCAGGACCAATGTCCTCTGAGCCACCTCTGGTCACCACTGCCTCACCACCCTTCATGTCCCTGGGGTTCCCTCCAGCACTGCTCAGACACCTTAAGAAGAACACAGATTGTACTGCCTAATCCTTGCTTACTGACATCCACCTATACGTGCCTGCCTTGAAATAACATTTTTGTTCAAGAATCTGAAAAGAACAGACAAGTACAAGTTATTCATTATGCAATTTTTTAAATCTTGTATATTTTCACTGAGATACAAAAACAAAACCCACAAACTCTTCTCCAAATGATATCAATATTCATCTACATTAGACAGTGGAAAGATGCTGAACCTGGTTCTTAGCTCCCCAAATGTACCAAACCTCTCTTGTATTAATGCATTGCTTATTTGTGCCCTGTTTTATCAATTTTTGAGACCTACTTGGACAGATTTTTGTTTTGGTTCATTATGAGAGCAATGTTCCCTCACAGTGTCCAATGCAGAGCAATGCTTCTGTACAACATCTATAAAAATTCAAGCTCACTTTTCAAGTAGGGCTGAGCAAAAATCAGCAACAAGAGTAGAGCCTTAAGACAATACCTGTGGCACACAAAATATTGAAATTCTGATAATGTAAGACTTAAAATAAAAATCTGATGGCTCATAAGTAAGTCATGAGACCTCATCAGCTCACTACAACAGTCTCAGTGCTTCCTCTAAAAGCCAGGCTGTCTCCAGGGAGCCATCTTGCTAATATTTCTCAGTAGAATGTAGTCTGAGCACAATTGCCACTAATTTTACTTACCTCATTTGCTTGGTATCTCAGATTTTTATAATGGCTGGCACTTTTGATGCATTTTAATACAGTTTAAAAAGGAATCAGGCTGAATAAAGAGAAGAAAATGCTATTGTCTCCTTTCCCTGTGTAGCTGAAATCTAATTGCAAGCCCATTTTCCTGGCAGAGCTACCAGTTTTTCACACAGGTCTCATTCCTGAAGATGTGCACTGCAGTTCAGTGCAAGGAATTAACTGGTACCAGAGCAGCAATTGTTCCAAAGCACAGCCAGACCCTGGGCAGCCTGGGGGGAGATGGAAAGATCCCTGACCACCGTGGGCAAGGATCTGGGTCTGCAGCTGGGAGGGAGGTGGGAGCAGGAAGGACCAGGACCCAGGTTCCTGGAGGCTGCACAGCAGGGCAGCTGTAGCTGGACACAAGGATCCGGGCAGAAGCCCCAGTGCAGAGCTCAGGACATGGCTCAGAGGAGCACAAAAGGCCCTTGGGGGGGACATTTGTCCAGATGGACACCAGTCCTTTCCTCTCTCCCCTGGATGTTCCTCCAGCAGCAATGGCTGTGACCTCTGCAGGCTGTTCAGCGTGCTCACAGAGCCATAGGATTTGAAATTAGCAAATGAATATTTAATCAATTAATATCAGGCAAGTGTGACAGACTCAGATAAGCCAGTCTTTTCCACAGTGGGAAATCACTAAGGTTTGCTTAAACAGAGCGTATTTCTGTGCATTCCTTGTGTAAAACACAACTAATAAAACAAAAGGAAAAAATAAGCCCATTTCCACAAAATCCTCTACAGATTTTTTTTTTTAACATATAACACAACAGCATCAAGGCTTTGGTAACTAAGAAATAAAAATTAAAAGCTATAAATTATATTCATTTCAGACCCATTGAAAAGGAAATTACCCCACACTTCTCATGTTTTTTTTAAACATCCCAAATTCAGATAATTGTCTGAACCTCATCCCCTGGGTAGTTCTTCTGTCAAAGAGCAGCAATAGGCCTGTTGAAAACTTTGCAGCTCATTACTCACAGAAAATGCTCTGTACCTGTTCAAAGCAGCAGCATGTTCCTTCCACGAGCAGAACTGGCTGCTCCTGCCCATTTTTGGCACCCCAGCTCAGGAATGTCTGGTCAAGGCATTTACAGAACCCAAACAGGGCACCTCTACCACAACACTTTCCACCAACTCGATTTTCCCTGGGCTCCTCATCCTTCCTGGAGAGGGTTGTGAGAGCACATTGTGTTCCAAATGTTCAGGCATGGCTGCAAGAGCAAGTCTGGGTCCATTGCAATCTGGGAACTTCTTTCTCCACTCACAGAGATCAGAGAGGGGGAAAAATAAAAATAAAATGTAAAACTAAAAAAATAAAAATTAAATTAAGTTTTTAAAAAACAAAACAAATAATTAAAAAGAAAAGTAGACACTTTTGTTGTCACCACATGCACACTGCAGGCACAATTACTGAACTAGTTGTAGCATGGGTACGATTTTCAGTGGAATGAAATGTGATGAATCTGCTGTTTTGTCACACCAGCTTCCACAAAGCTCTCAATGAGGTTAAATTACAAGCCATAGACACAGGTATGGGTGGCCCATCAAGTCCATGCTTTTAAGAATTTTCATGAAGGATACAGAACCTTGTGCAACAGCTGCTGGGGAGTGCTTTTCCCTCAAGTGCTCAGGGCTTTTAGCTTTGCAGAGATAATAATTGGCTTCACTCCCCAGAGTGGATTTATGCATGCTTATTTCCATGGATCATTTTTTATCTGTGACAGTAATTGCTGTCCATCCCCATGTGCAGTTTTGCATCTTATACAGTGTTAGAAAGACCATGCTGCTGTCAGAGGGCACAAGGCACTGATTTCCCAGATCACCACCTTTCTAGCTCCAAACCCCACATCCTCAAAACTTCTTGCTGATCATGAGCTCACACAGACCACCAGCCATTTGTGAGTGTGTTTAATTTACAGAGGAGATGCATTCTGCCTAAGAAAAATATCTGAATACTCACTTTCAAGCATTAGTTAGAAGTAGCTAGATTCACCAGCAGCACCAGGAACTTTGGGGATAGTGAATGGGCACTTTGCCAGGATTTTCCTGCCTTGTCATTCTGCAATCATACCCAAAACAGCACGAAGGCTGCCAAAAAAAAAGCTCTTGGTGCAGAAAAGCTGTCCTATTTCAGATCCTTAGAAGTGTCCTTTCTGGGATTCCTTGGTTAAAAAGTTAGGGCACAGTGGGAAGTAAGGAAAAATATCCATTTTCTTTTTTCATCCCAAGGAAAAAACAAACTCCCACCAATATCTTTTTCATTGGTATGTACCTTTTCTTCTAAGAAAAAGAAAAATACTCTGCTGTATTTAAAAAACATAGCAACCAAGCCAACTGTCCTCTAAGGCTTTACAAATACTCTAAATCCCTTGCAGAAGCAGACTCCTTGTTTTAAATGGGAATTTGCAACCTGTGTCTGGATAATGTCAAAATATGCAACTTCTACCCTTTGGTTCATGTTCAAGGATAAGCCACTTGCTTGGGAGTGAGATCCTTCTCAGTCTGCAATTAAGAAAAAGTCTATTTTAGAGCAGGATAGCTGCCCTGCAGGTTATGCATTGAAATTCCCCTACTGCACAGCTGATACTCAAGGAGGCTTCTTCTAATAAAATCTAAATTTGCCTTTAGCCTTCTTGTAAATGTGGTATTTACCTTATGTTAACAATCTTTCAGTGATGATAATAAATGCACTGCAGACAGAAAAGAAATACAATTCCATACAGTAGATTATCTGTGTGACAAAACAATAGCACTACATTCTTCTGTGCAGTAGCATCTGCCAAGTCTGATAAGCAACTGCAAGAAAACACTTTTTAATGTATAAATCATGATCCGTGTACAACACACGGAAGAAAATTTGAATTGCCTGGACAAAAACCGGAGCAATGCAGTGCTCTGGAATTACAGCCCTGGATTTTACTTATCTGCCTAGCAGTGGGAATAGTATCACCTCCAAATACAGTCTTTTTGCTCCAAAAGAAATCCCATTATCAAATTGAAAAAAAGCTACTTAAATCTGAGGCTGTGCACAGCCTTTTGCTTTCAGAAAACAGGTTGGTTTGTTGTTTTTTTTCCAACAGCATATTTGAACATACATATTTTCCATGCAAGAAATTATCATACAATGTATCTCAATATAAACATTGAGAATCCATCATATTACACTTCAAATAGTAGAGCTACAATGAAGCTGGAAGGAAACACCCTGACTGCACTCCAAAATTATGATGAAATCCTCTGAATTGAACTATGTAGAGTTTATATCTAAGAGAGAAAAATATACCACAATACTACCCTCAAAATTAGAGCAAGAGTGCTTAGGACACAAGAAACTGTACTTTGTTGGCAAAATACAGTATCAGCCCTGTGCCAAGCCATAGCAAGCTGAGGTGTCTTGAAGTTTATTCACCAAGAAATCTCTCTGATGCAAACTTGGTTTTCTCCCACACTACTTTTAATTGTGAAGACATTGTTCTGATTCTCCACAAGGAAGAGATGCACACAAACTATGCAAACTTTAGACATATTATGTGAATAATATATCCCCCTCCCTCTCTGCTTAGACCCTTCTTGCCCAGCACAGCAAGAAAGAGCAGAGAAGGTGAAGTTTCCTCCAGTAAACCACCAAAGTGCTGTGCCCCAGGCCCAGACTTGTCTCTTCAGCCCTGGCAGGAGCAGCTTCATGCAGTATCCAAAAAATAATTAGCAGAAGGCACAAAAGACACTGAATTTTGAAAGCACAAAACTACTCAGGATTAATTTTAGAATTTGTACTTCTGGGGGTTGGTGACGCCAATCCTACCACTGAAACCTCTGAGCATCTCTGAATGGTCATTACCATGAGCACCTGACAGGTATATTATACACTCACAGCAAATACTTAAATAAACAGAAAATCAGCCAAAGGGCTTTCTTCATTTGCATAATTTGCCAGTACCTGTAAAGTGTGTGCTCGCAAGTTTTAGAAATGTCAAAATATACTTTCAGTGGTAGATGATGCTGAATGTTTGATTCCGGGTCTTTAAATCCAGAATACATTTAATTTGGAAATACAGTACTAAGGCAAATGCCCTTTTCAGCTAAACATATTTCAAGCATATGGGCCGTTTATAATTTTTAAAATATTTTTATGGGAATACAGGATTAGAAATATCTTAGCCTATTATGCTATACTCTTGTATCTGCATTTTTACAGAAAACATGAAGTTGGAGGTACCCCAGACAGGCATTCATAGATCAAGGATGCACTGATTTCCTCAAGTCAGCTGTCACAAAATCAGTTCCTCTGCACAAAATTCAAACCGAGGAGGATTAAAGAGTTCAAATTAAAACATTCAGCTGGATGATCAGTGATGACCATCTCATTCCCTCTGGTATCGATTTTGGAAGACCAAGTGCCTTCCAAAAGTAGGAAGCCCCTATGTTAATATTTATGACCCATTCACAGGAGACAAGTGCTTTTCTGGCCATTTTTGTTCAATTCCCTCCTGCCACTGCCAAAACACAGCCACGGATATGGCACCACTCCATATCTGCCTCTCCATCAGGTGGCAATGCAGCAACGTGCATCCCTCCCCTGAAGCCACAGGGGCTGGCCACCCACTTACTTGAATTGCTGGAAAAACGGAGAAAGTATTTTGGAAATACCCAACTGAAAACAAAACAAGAAAAAAATTAATTGGGTTGTTTTCTCCTTTTCACACCGTCTATGTTTCTAGGAAATTCAATCTACAATTCGCTGCCTCAAATACTCCTGGTTTTGTGTAATAATGATTTCTTCCTTCATTTTGCTCCAAAGAATACCTCTGAAGAAAGGACACTCTGGCAGTGTGTCTGAAGGGCAGGCAACAGTCTAGAAAGTCCAACAGGTGCCTGAGAGCTGATGGGACCCAGTTCTGCAAACCATGGGAACATGAGGAGCCACATCAGTACAAAAAGCTCAGGCAGTGGACTCAGTTAAAACAGAAATCTCCTCCCAGTCCATCACATCACCTGGAGAAGGCTTTTTGCAGAGCAAGGAGCACAGAATAACACAAAATGAGTTTCACCACAGGCTGAGGGTTCCCTCACTGCCCCTCTAGGTCACAGGCAAGGCACAGGACTAACCCAGATCAGATGGTTACATCATCCAGCACCAACTTAGTCCAATATCTAACTTAAACAACAAAGCAGCTTCAAATCTTTGTTTCACTTCAAACCTGCTCCTGTTTTGCCTTGATGTCTATTTTTACAGCTTGAAAGTCCAGGAAGGGATGTTTAGGACATATAAGATGAACTTTAAATAAACACAGGGGACTTGTCTTTTACTTAGACACCCAGTGATTTTACAGCACAAAAGGAGATGCAGGAGGCTCCCATGCAGGGTGAGAGCTCTCCTCTGTCCTGCCAGACCACTTAGCCCAGCAGTAATTATAAAAACTCTTAGGGACTGATTTTTAAGGCCTCATTTCCACAAAATCCAAATTCTGCTTTCCTAAGCACCACCAGCGTTTAAGCCTTAAACAATGGATATGTTTTAGGAGATAAATTCTGTAGTTGCCAAGAAAAATTGCCAGAGGTTTCAGGGGGATTGGGTGAGAGGTAGTTTGACCAGGAAATCACATTTCAAATCTGTCAGGATGAATTGGGAGATGAGATTGTCTCTTGTGGAAAAAAACTTAATGAGAAATGTATTTTAAAAGTTACAAACATTCATGTTCGATTAAGAAAATACTTTTTTCAACTGAAAGAATAACTCAGTCACGTTTGAATGTCCTGGATTTCTCTTTTTCTTTGTCTTGCTTTGTTACATTTATAATGCCAGAAAAGTAGCTTTTAACTAAGCAACAGCTGGAGTCAGACTCTGGGAATTATTGTGTTTTCATCTATGCTTGGTCTGACTCCTAACGAGACCACTTCCTCTGGAGGGAATCAAAGTGTTTTACATCACAGGGTCACGAGCTATGACATGTGTAAGTGCTCTGCAGGAATTCAACAAAAGCATTTGCACATAGAAAGGACTGGAAAAAATTGCTTCCATTAAGTCTTATTCACTGACTCTTTAAAATTCCTGCAAACAGATTCCACATTCTGCTTCTTGTTTTGTTTGTGGACCATAACATTGGCCTATGCATTCAGCTTGTGTTATGAAATTCAGCTGCACCCAGAGCAGAGCAGCCAGCTCTGAGAACCCAACAAACCAAGAGATGCAAGTAAAACTCTCTCCCCTCCTTCAGTGTGTTTTTGCAGTAGTTTGATACCACTGACTAAGGTAAGAGAAACTGAAGATTTCAGCTTTGTATAATTTCATTTTAGAGAACAAGCACACACAAAGAAAAAAAATTAAGAAGCATAGGAAAGTCCAGAAGTTTTAAAAGCTCTAGCCTGGAACAGAAATCTCCAACAATCTAACTTTGCAAATTAACGTGAGCTACTAAAGTACAGACAACTAAACTAGAAGTTGTATCTATGTCCAAAGATGACAGCACTTAAATTTTAATCTTTTAAAAACACTCGACCAGCCATGTGGAGCACAAGCATTCCTTAAAACTCATTTCATTGGAGAAAGGACAACAGAAGTGTTTTAAGGGCTTTTAGCAAACTTCCCTCCACCTGTTCTGTTCTTCCAGACAGGTTCTTAATTCCAGGTCTATTTTTGATTAACCTGGTGACTGAACTGCAGCAGAACACACAATGCAATATCCCCTGAAGTCTGGCTGACTGGTCCAGATTCTACCATCACTACCACATTCCAGGCTTCTGGCTCCAGTGGTGTCTTTCCCACTCCTTGACCTGCCTGAGGGCTTCTGCAAAGCTGCACTTCCCCAGCTGCTCCTGGGAAGAACATTCCTCCCAAAAGCTCCACCTGATCAATGCAGCTCCTTTGTTCTGTAAGGAATATGAATTTTAAAGAAAGTCATAAAAGGACAAATACAGTCTATCACAATAGAGGGGGTTTACAAGTGTCCTCCTGAGCACACAAATTTATCTTCCAATGCATAATCCCTGTATATTAAGAGGGAGGGATGCAAAGCCATGGGCACACTGAGCACAGTGGTGAGCTACCCATTCCCACTGTGTGCCATGGGGACTTTACAGAGCAAGATGTGTTTGTTCCACAGAACAGTGCCCATTTGCACTATTCCACATTCTCCTTTTATAACCTGCACTGAGCCACCTCAGTATCTGCCTCCTCACCACAGAGATGCTCTTGTGTGGCCACCTGAGTGCAGCAGGACAAATCAATAGAAAGAAATTCTATTTCTATCAATATCAAATTCTATCAATAGAAATTCTGTGGCTGCGAAACCTTTCACACCTCAGGAAGCTTGTGAAAGAAAGAAGGGCCCAGCACATCCCCACAGGCATATGCCATCAGCAGAACTTAAGATTCCACCTTTGAGACAGCAACAGCTCCTCTAAATCAGATGGTGACAGAAAAACCATTGGGGTGAATACATCTGCCTGCTTAGTCATCAATCAACATTAATGTCCAATAATCCCTGAATACCTACACCACCCTATGAACACTGCTTTAATTACATATCCTCAAAATAAAAATCCTTTAATGGAAACAAGCTATGTCTGTCTGCAAGCATTTCCCAAATTTTTGTCAAAGGAGTTGTAGGAGCCACACATAAACTGCTGTAACTGAGTGAGAAGTGACTGAGAAGAATAAGCAAAGTTGTGGTCAGAAATTGCATTTGGGGCCAGAACATACAGATGAAGTGAGGCAAACTCATCAGCAGTGACTACTTGATTCCAGTGTTGGTTTTCTGTGATGGCACTGTCTCAGGAATCCTCCAAAAGATCATCAAGTTCATCCTTTGCTCCCCTGCCATATGCCTTATATCAGCCAACTGAAGAAGCACAAGTATTTAGCAAACTAAAAAAAACATTCAATAAATACATATTTTTTAATTACAGTGAAGCATAAGCTCCATTGTTCTATGTGTTTTTCCCCTCACCCTCTCTACCATCACCACAATAAGATTATGAGTTGATGGATGATATCAGAAAATGACCAAAGAGTGACCTATAACACTTTGTTTAGCTTTCATGCTTAGCAACTACATGAAGATTTATACCTAATAGGGGTTGACAGCTCAATTCAGCTTACATTTACTACACTCTATGCCAACAGCAGCAGCAAAACACAGGTAAAAAAAACAGCAGCATTCTATAATCCCCATTTCTCCCTGTTACAAAGAGAACTTTCTGGTAACAAGAACTCTTAAAATTGCATATTGTGACTAAACATAAAGGGATAAAGTAAAACACGTATCAGGCTTCTCTAGAATTTCTACAGAGCACAAAGTGCTCCTTGCTGTCAACTTGAAAGCAGCCACCTCCCCTAGCTCCAAGGTGTGCCTTTACACAGGAAAGGTGTGAGGACCTTTGGTATGTGGCATGGCCAAGCACACAAAGGAGCTGCAGCAGGCTCAAGTGGCACAGATTTCAAAGGCTGAGAGCCTTGTGTCTCTGGGAGCTTTCCACTGAAGAGCTGCTCAATTTCACAAGGCATCATTTTTTAAAGTAACCACCCTGTTGAAAGCATTGCTCAAGATTAAAGTTACCAGCAAGGAAATTATTTTACTCATCACTGATTTATACATTATTGATATACCTTCATTTTTATCATCTCTAGGCTATTCCTATAGCTCAGAAAATATTACAGGCCTAATCAACCCTTCTGCAGAACAAGATTCAGATGACTGCCAGACCAGTTGGTTTCTTGGGTGCAGTATTTTATGAAATTCATGTTGAGAGAACACTCCCTAAGCAAAACATTAGGAAGTGTGAGCATTAAAAGGAGATCAGTGTAAACATCTTAATTTTATAGAAAGCACAAGCACACAAAATGGAACCCTATTTGTAAGTTCAACACCAAAACATTATTCAGATGTTATTTACAAGGCAATATGAAACCCATTCAAGCTGGGGAATTCAACTTTAGATAATCTTACATCATCTTCATCCTACCTTCTTATGTGTGCTCTGTGCACTGGGGTACCATGTAACAAAAGGCAGCTGATTACAAACAAAGGTCTATCACAGTACATATTTACCATGATTCCAAAAGACTAAACAGAGCTGTTGGCAGCAGCAGGGGACTATTATCCTAGGTTTAAAAAAAAACCAAAACAAAACAAAAAAAAAAAAAAAAAACAAAAACCAAAAAACCAAACCTGAAAAGTAAGCCAACATAGAAAAAAAACCCCAATCACCAAAAAAAAAAATTAAGTAACCACCAAGGGGCAAGATGACTGAATTTAGCTCCTTGAGACAGCCAAGAACATCTGACTTGTCTCCATGGGTACAAGAACCAAGTGGGTTTGCCAAGGTGACTGCCTCAATGAGATCAGGCTCTGGAGCAATAGATATCACTTTTCTGATGGTGTCTACAGAGTATTATTAACAATCAAAAGCTCCAGAATCACGGTTATAGGGCACCCAAGCTCTGAAATAACTTCCCCCAAAGTGAGGTGTGAAGAGTCAGGAGGCAGGTCTGTCAAACATCCATCCCTGTTATGGCCCTGTGAACCCCTCAGGCATTCAATCCCTCAGCAGCCAGCTCTGGGACTCTGGCAGTGCCACAGATTCTGGCTTTTCACTTTTACCACTGAAGCTACAATTAGGACTGATGCCAACATTTTTATTGTATAAAAAGAAGCAGCAGAAAGGAAGTTAAGATTATCACCATCATACATCTGAGACGAGATTGAACAGAATTTAAGTCAAAAAGAAATAGCATTGTCACAGCCTTAGGGCTTTCCTTCACTGACTTCTGAAGGCTGGAGATCCACACAGCTGAGATGCTGAGCTGCTCCAGATATTGCACCAATCCCTCATAATGGAAGAAGTCTATTNCCACCTGAAGAGGTAAAGAGTCTTACTCTTGCTTTGCTGCACAGTATTTCTGGAGATTTCTATCATCCATCTCCCCAAAAAAGTCACTGACTGGCACAGCAAGAGCTGGATCTAACAGCAATTCCCAAAAGCATTCCTCACTGCTTTTTCCAGGGGAGCCAAGAAACACATTACAAGTCACTTCCAGTTCCAGTCACTTCCAGTTCCCACTGTATCCATAAAATAATCTGCAATTTAGGGCACATCATTGAACAGAACCCTGGAGATGACAAGATCAAAGCAGGATTCTGAACTTTGAAACATAGGTTCATCTTGGTTTGCACTCACTTCTTCTTCTTTGTATTGTTAAAGCACAGGGTAACGTGGGAGGGAAAGTTGTGAAAACGTTAAGGGGAACGCAGAGGAAAAGGCACAGCTGACAGTAAAATGACAGAGCTTAACTCTGCCAGATTGTCTGTAGGTGCAAAAGATTTTGTTCAGCTCTGGGGGAGCCTGGGTTTTGAATTGTTTTTATTAACTCCTTCCTCAGCCTATCAGGGCAGAAAAGCATTTGGAGCCCAAGTGACTAATTTATTTATTTTTTATTACCAAAGCAAATGAATCAGTCTTCCAAAAATGTAGGATGATGGATTCTGCAGACAAAAAAAAAAATCAATTTTTCTTCCCATTATTGGTCATCTCTGCCAAGTTACAATTCATTGCAGATTTTATGCATCTGCATTTCAAATCCTCAAACAGAAGCGTTCGCATTGCAAAGTAACAGAGCTCAGAGCTGCAGAGTGGGACAAAGAGCGACAGCCAACATGTTGTGAGCAGCAAAGAGCAGATCTTTGTTAGCAGCACAATCTTCTGTGCAATCTCCCTGCTCCACTCTGCAGCAGGGCAGGCACAGTCCCCCAGCCAGGTGCTGAGTTCTTCATTTCACCTATATATTCTCAACTGCTCGCTGAAGCAGTGAACCAGATGAAGCCGGTTTGTGCTGCCTATGACAGGATATTAGCTATTGAGAGGCTGCATACATTAACAGCCAGAACAGATGAGTGCTTTAACACTTACAAATCACGGGAGGGGAAGAATAGAGCAAGAAGAGATCATTCACATGCTCCTTGCTCAGATATGCTGATACCTTATCAGCCCAACACAGACAAGCCAGATGTGGAGGTGAGGGGAATTCAAGTACAAAAAACCCTCAACCTGTCTGCAAGCATGTGCAGCAGGGGTGCAAACTGGAGCACTCTCAGAGGTGTTTCGATCCAGCATGACAGAAATTCCAGCTGTCAAAAACCTCAATCATATATGGAAATTGAAATTCAACCCCTTGTGAAAAAACATTGAAGGGTCAGGGCAGGCACACAACTTCCTTGATTCAGTACAGGCAGAGAGCTTGCCTTGTTACTCACATTCCTTAATGGCAATCTACTACTGGGGAAAGTACATGAATTCTGTTTAATCCCCATACTGCTATTTGCTCACACAGGAATTTCCATTTGTTTCAGCTCTTCACAAGGTTATTCAAGGGACAGCACAAAATCTTAAAGGAAGGCTAAGAGATCATTCTTCCAGAAGCTCCTTTATAGTAGGAGAAAATAAAATATCTGTTGCCTTTATGGACTAGATAAAGGATGAGGTTTCCCATATAAACGTAATGTTTGTTTAAATGAGTACAGTAACTTTACATTTGAGGAAACACATTTATTTCTGTATATAAACAGAATGATGAAAGATTAAGGACAGCTGTGCATCTGTTTATCCCTAACATATACACTATTATCTGACTTGAGGCTAACAGACATTTTAACCTCTCCTTCAGCACCTGATCTATCATTTCTTTCATACTTAAATGCCTTCCTGTGGCTGCTCACAGACTGTGGAGCTGATTGGGGGGTGGTGGGGAATGGCACTGCTCACATCACACGCAGGCACCTGGGGGAAGGAAGGGGGAAAACTCTTCTTTACTCAATCTCACTCTGTACTAGCTTCTTTCACTTCATAGAGTCCCTGCTTCAAGTGCTGAAGCACTTGTACACGGTGCAAAAAAAACAAACTCAAAAATTAAGAATGGACACAAATGCCTTTAAAGCAAATGGAAAGGGGAAAGACTCAGAATTTAAACTGCAAATCCCACAGGGACTCAGTTCATTTATTACAAAGGTGCAGCTCTCAGAGCCACCATGGCTTTTTGCAAGCAGTCAGAACTCAGCAGTTTTCACCTGACTTCTCTAGTCCTGCTCCTGGTGTCCATGAGGTATCTGAGGAGTGGGGATCTGTCAGACTCGACTGAGGGTACCTGGATCTGTTTCTCCAGGACTGGAACACATCTGCCAGCACCCAGTGGCAGTGGGAGCAGGCAGGTGCAGAGAGCAGGACACACCCAGCCAAGCACTCCAAAAGCTCATTCCATGAGGACAGGAGAGGCTCAGAAAGGTGACCATGGAGCATAATTAAATACACAGAAACTCCAGAGGAACCAGCAGCTGGGACTACCCTGATATTGCCTCCCTGAAGGGCTCATCCAACGAGATGTTTGGACATTTACAGCAGCTTAAACACCAGAATAATAATTCACAACTTTCTGAATCACTGCAGTCAAGAGGAATATTCAGTGCAAAGAGGAAGGATGAATTGCTCCACTTCAATTCTTTCTAATATTTCAGGCAATACAAAAAAAAAGGGTTACTTTTATGTATAAAAAGGATTAATGAAAACTGGAACAAACCATTTGCCTGCAGATAACGTTTGTTTAAAGTTTAATGGTTTTGGACTTTTTAAAGTTTTAGCTCAATCAAAAATAAGATGACTTTTTTTGCAGTCAAATATTAACACAGTTCTAATAGCCAAGTTGATGCAAAAATAGGGCTAAATCAGCCCTTACTGGGTAAAGAATGACAGCATGTTCTTCTCATAAGGATGTGGAAAAAGTAGTCCTAGAAATCGCTACACAGGGAGAAGGAAGGCAATTAATTCCACATTTCCCAAAACATTTTTTTGAGTGTGCTGGTTGGGCTATTAAAAACACAGTTATTTATAGAAACCTGTAAGACTTGTGTTAGGAGAAGTGGTAGTCATTTTGGACTGGCCAAGTATAATGTGTGCAATGCTTTTATACCTGCAGGGCATTTCCTCAGGGCAGAGCTAACATTAGAATGCAGATTTTTGCAGTATACCATCTCCCTCTCCCATATTTCTAGAGGTTTAGTCTTCCCTAGGGAGGAAAGGGATCACAAAAGACCTCCAAAGAATCAAAACATGGAGGCACTGACTGGCTATTTCCCTTTCAGAAGAGGAGATAAATACACACACACATATACCATGCATGTGTTATAAGAAAAACATTCTTTCTCTGCTTGAAGGGACAGACCACACATACATGGGACCCCTGAGTCTTTGTCCCACTGGGTTTTTTTCCCCCCTCATTTGTTTTGGTACCAGGCATTGTTTCTTAAGGCTATTGAAGCTGTAACTTCATTTTTCCCCTAATGTAATTTGAAGGCAGAAAAAACCATACCATGTTACATTTCCTTAAGATATGTACATGCTCCCAAGAGCTGTTA
>VZTT01054048.1:7012-30363 GCA_013400855.1 Buphagus erythrorhynchus
ACTAAATTCACAAGTGTAAAATACAGAGAAGTCTAACTCCTTCTTTTCTTTGCAAAGGGCTGCTCATGTCAGTCCACAGATGTGGAGAGATACATCCTCCTTCGATATCTGCCTCTGTAAACCAACCTTTGATAGTCAAAATGTCAACTCTGCTAATACCTTCTAAGTAAACAATTATTTAATAAGAAGACAAGTTAAAAAACCATATCCTTGTTCCCAACTCTGAACTGCAATCCAACAGCAGAAGGCAGGGTATCAAGGTAAGTAATTTGTTGGAAGATTGCTGCAGGTCACTAACAGGAACTGCTTTACATCTATAACAATTTACTTTGGTAGCAATTTAAGCTTCCCTTCTGTACCAGAGCCAGATTACACTGAATTATTTTTCAGCATCTGTAACACAGACTTGAGATTCTATGGAAGAGGGCAGAGCAGTGCAATCAGGCCCCACATCTGCAAGGCCCTCTGGATACCCTCTTGGCCTATGGCTAGTCCACAGGAATATCCACTTCAAGACAAAATCCCCAGCCTTTCACTCCAGGAAATGAAATACAAAGTGACTGTATTCTCCAAAACTTGGCTCTGATTCCTCTAGGTTTTGGGCACAGTCCACCACAGACATTATGGTCCTATCTTCTCAGTAAGCAAGTAAAATCAAAACATCTGAAACTCAGAGTCAATTGGATCCACTGATCAGAAACCAGAAGGTCATAATGTTGGCTGCAGGGGCTCCAAGTTCAATCTTGAATGTAATGACACATGGAAACAAGATGCTACTTTCAGGAGTATGACTATACATGTTTCTGCAGTGCTGACATTGCAAGCTGCAGGCACAGCAGAAACTATTTTCTGTTCTGCAGGAGAAGGCAGTGCCTTTGTGAAAAGAAGGCAATTTTTTGCTACTGGCAAAAGTGTATTGCTGATTTCTGTTGGTATCAGAAGAGAACAAAAAAATATGATCTTGAGATTTCAGAGCTAAAAGCCCTGTTACATAAATACCTTCTTTTAAAGTGGAATGAATATCTTCCATGTCACATCGGATTTTGGCTCGGCAGTTTAGTAACTTCTTATCCCAAATATTTATGGCATCTTTCTGACATGTGCCAACTTCATCATAATCCAGTTTTACTTTTCTTGATTGGAGCTCATCTCTGCTTGCTAGAACACAGAACAAAAAGGAAAAGCACATGGAAAACCAGAATATCAGAAAATTACAAGATAACAACAAATACACAAACCCCACTCAAATTAAATACATCTATCCAATAATCTGACTGGGAATAAATACATCTAATTCACTAGTTTATAGTTTAGATGGGGCCAGTTGTCATATGATGTTGCATATAACAAATAAGCTTCTCTTGCTGGGTCATGAATATTAGCAATTCATGAAGCACATAAAAATATTTTTTAAAGCTTGGGGTAAAAAATACCCACTCAATAAAACCTCACAGCACCTGCTCTGCAAAAACACCTTTAATCACTTTATTCTTGTTTATATTGAACATTACAATTGTTTGAGTATGGAAAGTCCCAAACATATGAATATTTGTGTTAGAGATTTAGGCAAGCAAGCCAGGCACGTCTCCTGAACTGAAGTCAATCACATTGGTTCTAGTTCTTACATGTCCCTTAAGAGAGTGAGAAGAGCTCTTGGCACTGCCACCTGGCATCATTAGACTGACAAGTGCAAACAGAATGCACCAGCACGAACCATATCCAGAAAGATACATATGTGCTGAAGCACAGAACTCTTGCTGTTATAAACTTAAAAGCTTTGCTGCATAGGACTACCATGTACAAAGTATTTATTACACTACTTCTGAAATAAAGCTGCATTGTCATCCTGGTATTTCATGGAGAAGCAGCTTTCATTTCCATTACTAAGAAATTAACTCTTAGTATTTTATTATTCATGGTGCACATGCAGAAACACACTCCAATTCCTCTAACTACTGGTACAAAAAACTGAAACCAATACTTGAATGCGTCTTAATTTAGAGAGGTATGTTTAACTGTCATTGGAGTGAACTGTACATTTCACAACATCACCTCTGAGCTGCAATTGAGTTTATCCAAAATTTGCCTTGATCTGTGCACACTACTTCTTGCAGAAGCCTCCTTCCTCTTACAAATGTATCCCCTTTTGCCACCATCACCTCTAGGTGAAAACAAAAACTCACTCACATTTTTATACATCCTGCAAAACAAGACCATCTTCACTTCAGATAGAGTCAATATTGGATCAATCCTCAGGATCATTGCCTAGCCCACTTCAAAAATGACAAATTATTTCCAGAAGCTCAGTGTTACACCTCTGAGATCTTACCCATTCAAGACTACAGGGGGCTCCTGCAGAATCTGGTATTATACAAGGTGAAGTACACTGTCATAAAAACGAGAGTGTGATCTTACCACAGGAGTTTGCAGTTCAGTTGGGGTGATTTCAAATGCTACTGTACTGCTGTACGATTTCACCCAAGAATTCTCACTCTTGTGAGCAGCATGCAATAGATTCAAGACAGCAGTTACATATTTCAGTGTGACAACAAACTCCCACATTAACTGTGCAGTTAACCCTAGTGAAAGCCAGCAAGTCTGCCTGGTGATCATATGTGCCCTACCTACTACCCCATCCTTGGTTGTTTTCAACCATCCTTGTTAACATTTTTCCTAATCATTGCTAGGTGGCCTGTTACTTTTTGCAGCTCTTATATTTCTAGGTGATCTACTGGAAAAAGGAGCTTCTAGCTTCTCAGAAAAAAGAAAGGAAAACAAGAAGAAAGCAAGCTTGTGCAATTGACAGAACTTACCTTCTGTAAAATAAAGAACTAATAGCATTCAAGTCTCCTCGACAGCAAAAGGAATAGGAAAAGAGATTCTATTAATATTTTGTAAATAAAAGTCGACAAATGATTAACAGAAATCCACTAGAAACAATTTCACAGTGATTCCAGTTTTAAACCAATCTAATATATACAGCTGGGAACCTGGCTTCAAGTAAAGAAATTTCTGCATTTCTGTTGCTATATTAGCCTTTCCTGGGATGTGCATTTAATTGTAGGCTAGGATGCAAACAACCACCTGAACCTACACTTGTTTGGAATGTATCAGCTCTGCACGTGTCCTGTCCATAAAATGGCCCATGTTATAACAGCCCACAGGAAGGAAACTAGAGACAGGTGTTAGGACAGTTTACTTTTCACCCTTCAAAAATAAGGTGATGAATTCTAGTTAGCAAGAGTACCAGTTTCACCAGGGCTACTCATGAACCTGAATACAAGAATGGAGACATCCTCCTCAGAGCACAAATCAAGAATGTGGGTTGGCAAATGTGTGCCAGTTTGGCATCTCTACTGACAACACTCCTGTTTTCACTACAAATGATCAGGTAGGAAGAACCTGATTTCTACATATTTGTTACAGAATGGAAGCAACTTTTAAGTGGGTCTTAAGGAACCAGACTGATTTAACAGTTTTCAGTACCCTCAGCCACAGAGTGTAGGTATAGCAGAGAGTTTATCCCTCAGCAGCTTGAAGTATCAAGAGGGAATAACATGAAATTAGTCACCACAGCAGATCTCCAGCTTCCTCATCCCACAAAAACAGACTATTTGCTAAAATGGTTTATGAAATGAGATTTTGGCTGAAGTTCTCTCTAGATCTTCCCTGTGAATCTCGGAGTTTCCATAGAACTGTGTGTCAACGGGGAGACAAACTGTAGAGAGAAACAGCACCAAGAAATACACTACGTGTGTAAGAAACACATTCAAGGATGTACACTTGTAGGGACATGGAAAGATTTCTGTCCTGATGTTTTTCTTTCCCTGCCTTCCCAGTAAGCTAGTCTAAAGAAGGAGAAAGAGTAAACTGACCTTAACAAGATCATTATGTTTGAAGTAGTACGGTAGCATGAAGAAATCAGAATACCATATAGATTATACAGCATAAAGGAGAAGATGAAGTCAGCAGTTGTAGAGAGGACACTTGGAATTTTCAACTTGCACCAAAAGCTTTTTAGTCTGTTATGCATCCTATCTTATTTGTGTGAGTCTTGACCAGCCTTAATAAAATATCCTAGCCAGAAGCTCAGGCAGTTGACAACCAGAATAGTCAACTTTAGATCCCTCCCTAACAGCACTCAATTTTCAGTGTACAGTGCTCATGTTCTAAAAAACAGAACTTTCTGACATACCTCAAGAGCCAGTTTCTCAAAAATCATATTTGGATTCAAGCATTAATAAATTACCACTGTGATGTGGTTAATGAAGAACATAAAGCCTGGAGAGAAAGGCCATGAGCTGCAAAGGACTGAAACGAGATAGAAAGGGTAAGGTTTTACCATACCTAAGTGTGCACACAGCACCTGTTCTCCTCACTCCACTTCACTTTAGAATTCCTAGATTCAGACAGATACAACACAAACTGTAGCATCCTTTGTCTAACATGCACTCAGAAAGGAAAATTTATCACTTTCTTCTGTCACTAAGATTACTCATTTTAAGTCAGGTAGACAGAGAACCTGGTAGACTGTGAGACAGGACTAGGAATACACAGGTTTTTTCTAGTACTGTTAACTAAAAAGTTAGAGAACAACGTCTCTGTTTGAGGTGCCCAATACCAGAACAATTTTCATCTTCAGGCAGCAGAATCTGCAACAGCTTTTAGGGATATTTTCTAAATAGCTAACCTTCCAGCTTCTGGTTTTCTTTTTCCATTCGAAGTAACAGAATTTGTTGATGGATGGCTTTTCTCCACAGACTTTGTAGTTCTTCTGAGTTTTTCCTCTCTCCAGTTTTATCTGGACCATCCTCATTTTGCAATACTAGAACAAGAGGGTCCTCCTCCAGGGGTGGAGCAAGAAGGGATAAGGGTAACAATTCACTTCCATCATGACCATCTGCAAAGAATCAGAAAGCTATTACAGGAAACTCAGATTGTTTGACATATTATGAAAATCTATGTCATAGCAGAACAAAAATAGCTGTCTTTCACATTCAGCAGTGATTTGCTGATTCCAAAGACAGAGAAAATGCAGTGCAACAGTAGAGAATTATTTTTTTAAAAGTGCTTTGTTAACATTAATAAAGTTATATTTAAATTAAGTAGAGTTAGATAAAGGGTCACCCAGTATTTCAAACCTTTCCACTGCAGCTCCTTCCACAGTTACCATAAGACATTTATCCATAAAGCCTCCTTTACAGCTGAGCTTGTTTACTGCTATGATTTACCATGGGTTCTACATTAAAGCTACTTTTTCCATCTGCTAACTTGCACTACAGAGAGTGCTATAGCACTCTAAATATAGAGTTTGTCATTTGCCTATGGTTTTGAATTCTGCCAAACAGGACCTTATGAATAGCACAATTTCAGCTATTTCAGAGGTTTCTACCTTGAAAGGCTTAAAGCTGTAAGAATTATTAACACACTCAACAGGTGCTATGTGCACTAAAAGGACAAGATATAAAATTTACCATTTTCTGCAAACACTCCTATTATGTACACAGGTCAGAGTAAAAATTTCCTAACTGTTAAAAAGAATATCTTAGTCAGCAAGACACCTGTCTTAATTTCCTTGCTACAGCAGCTATGGCAGATTGCAATTCATTTAATTTTGATGCCAAAATCCTCTCTTCAAAGCAACAAAAACCTAAATGGTCTAAAGCCAAATGAGCACAACTGATCTCTGGCGAGGTTCTAGCATGAATATTGTACCACACTGACTCCCTTCTCCCTTTCATATTATCACACGTTGCAGTTCACTACAGTATTAATTAACAACTGCTTGTTTATTTTCTTTAAAAGCACACACAGACCTGGATGCTGCATCTTGGAAGGAGATTTATTCATAGGTGAAGCTACCTGCAGGAATATTCTCCGCCGCCAGGAGATGCGGCGAGGTGTGAGCGTGGCCCCCGCAGCATTTAGAGATTCAGTGCTGCAGGCTGATGTTCTTTTCTTTCCCTCCCCATCACTGAAGAACAGAAAAAGCAGATGGGGTATTTAAAGTCAGTATTCCTTGTAGGGAAAAAAAAAACCCTTTATTAACTCTGTCTAATGCATAACCAAACCTGCAGGAGCATTTGTGGGGAAGCTTAAGAAGGCAAAGCGTGCTGTGTGTGAGCTTCACCTTGAATATTGAAGTGCTCAATTGTTTACTTGTAGCACAGTGCTGTGAAGTTTGCACTATATACCACCAGGAAGCATTCATAGCATTCATACAGGGCTCAGCTGGAAGCTCAGAATAAAAGCGTAACTTTTTGAGAAGCTAAGAGAGAAACATGGTAATACTTAGCCTCTAACTTTGACAGCAATAGGTTTTGTTTTGCCCTACATCAGTCTTCTGGAAGCAATCTGATGTAATACTCCTGAAAGCAGAGATGGTGCTCCAGTGGAGCACAACACTCCATTTAGTGCCATTTTAAATGTCATGCTGAGCTCACAAGTGAATATTTAATTGGAGACAATGTTCTGCCTTCTCATATAGTCTCTTTCCTAAGCTTCAAGAAGTGGATGCTTCACCTGGATAAATGGGGACACATGTCCTCATGTTTCATTAGCTGTAGGAACAGAGACCCTGCAAACAGAGGGCAGATCTTCTCCCCAGCTGCCATGTAGAAATATAATTACACATTAATTTTAACTGTATGTTATGCTGCTGGAAGAAACAAGGAAAGGAGACAGAAAAGCTTACTGGGAGGACACACCAAGTACACCTTTCTACTGACTACTGCCAGAGAAAAAGACATTTAGCTTTCATAAGTACTTGATCCACTTTCAGAAATATTTCAGAATTTTGCATTTGTGGTAGTAAATTAGGTACACAGATATTGTGTAACAATGGGCACATTGATTATCTGCCACAAATCCTTCCATGTAATGTCAACACCGCAAGGCAAAATTACAAGCTTTTAGGAAGAGAGCATCAAACAGGGGGAGCTGTTTCTGCAGCTGCATCTTCATCAAAGGGAAAACTGCTGTATCAAAACAGTAGTTACATTTAAACCTTCATCCTGTAATAAATTTTGATGCTATAGTGCAAGGATCCTAAAAAGCTAGATGAAAGGAAAGCCCAACATATTCACTATGTTTTTAGTGGGAAGGCAGTCACAGGCGATTGCAGTTTGCCAGCTGGAGTCTGTCCTTCCACATCTGGCTTGCACAGGAGAGATCTGCAAGGGAGGACTATGAAGTTTCAGCTACACCAGTCTACCAGCTACACTATCTTAATCAGCACTTCAGAATTAAAACTCTGTGCTGAATGAATGCGCTGAATTCCCCAAGCTAGGGCTGGCCTTTTTGGTGACCAGAGCTGTCACTATGCTAATGATCTACAACACCTCCCTGATATTTGTAAGCCTGAGTGACCAACTGGACTCACTGTCATACCAAGGTATCAGACCCTTCTTCCATATCCTGGCAGAGAAATGACCATGACTTCCAATTCACCAACACAGCACAAGGCACCAACCCCTGCTCTCCTCTAAGAACAGTGCTACTCGCTGGGAGCCCTGGATGAAACATAGTCTGAATTGTTCTCCACTCCTTTAGTTTCCACAGTGCCTCATTTCCCTATAGCATCACACTACTGGTAGGTGGTCTCAGTACGTCCCCATGTTGCATTAACCTAAACAGCAAGTGTGACAATCTTCTTTGTGTCTATCTAACTCTTTGTGTCAATCCAACTCTGTGTCTTAGTGATGGGTAACTACTGCTTGTGTAGCCGAACATAGACTACTTAGACTATAACACTAATTCTGAACCTATAGGTGCTGTTTTTTCAGGGTATTTAAGTCCAACAGCTCTTGGAAATGGGATATTAAGTTTGGATATATATAACCCTAACTTATGTTTCTATAAATACCTGTAACAGAACTACTTCTTACTATTTAAAGTCTTACATATTATCACATGTTATAACACAAAAACTGAGTCATTCCAGGGCTTACTAAACAGACGCTATGTAACAAGGGAATGAAAATTCTTTTCTACTGCTATGTACAAAAATCTATGTTCAGCTACTGTGCCTCTAGATAGTCCTAGGAATAATGTTCAATTTACAGTAGCAAAATTCACAGAAAAGTCAGAATAAGAAGGTGGCTATTTTTGGGTATGAAACTAACCTGTTTACGCCATTTGAGTCACAGAGTTTACATTGGGATGAACTAATCACGTACTCTACCTCATGAAGTGCGCAAATCCTACAGTTCTGAAGACCTGTACTTTAGTTGTTAAATCCTCCCTTCACAAAAATCTCCTGTCATTTTAAGCAACTAATGTTAATCACCTTCTCTTTCAAAGAGCTGTCCAATAAGTGATTAGATGAAAACTTTTGCAAGGCTCAGAAACACACCTTGTCATATTAACCCAGGAAAACACCAAGATTTAGGAAAGGCAGGGTAGAAAGGGAGCAAAGAGAGTTTCCTCATTTCAAGACCGACAACTCCTAGCTTAGTATCAGATCTGAAAGTGTGAAACAATACTCTACAGAACAAAAGCAGGAAGAAGAGTAAAATGGTAGTGTCTCCTGCCCAAATGAAAAGATTCAGGAGGTTGGTGCAAAAACTAGTTTCTCTAAACAGCGTGGGGGTAATGAAAAAGAATTAGCTATCAGCTCCCACAAAATACGTTTATTAATATGAGTGGAGAGATTAAGCCAAAGCATCTCCCAAACAAGAAAAACAACTTCAGTCATTGCTACTGAAAAGCAGAGCAGAGATCTCACTATCACCTTAACAGACATCTTAGGTGGACATCTGCTCGTCTACATGGGAAACATGCTGCAAGGTCAGCTAGTGGAAGAGTCTCTGGAACAAAATAACAATGTAATACTCTGTATTTAAGACATATGCATCACAACTCAGTTCAGACAGTAATGGTTCTCTGAGGAGCTACTTACCCTACACTTCTGACCCAATACAGAAATCAAAACACATTTATCAGCTTGTATACAATAAAAAAAATGAACAGCTGTAAATTCAATATAAAGCCTCAAATATTTCAGTGTCTACTTTCATCCTTAAGGTGTTCCAAGCAATGACCCAAGTACTCAAGAGTACTGATCGTGCAAGATTTTATCTCAGGTAACTGCAACTCAGTTTCATCCATTCACTATTCTATGAGGTCATGCACAGCATGAGGATGAGACAGCTAGTTCAGGGGAAGAAAATAAAAAGGAAAGAAAGAAGAAATCTCAGAAAATTGGTCAGATTACAAATATGCTTATTGCTTGGTTTTAATTATCTAAATCTCTTCCCAGAACTGCTCTTTAAAATGCTCCTGAAGACTGATATTTAAAAAACCACAATGCTGCCCCATTTCTTGTGAACTCTTTACATAATACTTACCTGAATTATTTTGCACTTGAGTCCATGAAAGCCAAATGACTTGTGAATAAATGTTGTTGTTGCTCATGCCACGACTTGTATTTTTCCCCATTTTGCTTTCATTGCAACTTCTCTTCTTGATTGCTCTAAATAGCAATTGAACCAATGCAACTTGCTTTGCAATTTGGAGGCTGAGATGGTACAAAATCCCCCAGATCAAGTACAGATTTCAGCTTCCCAGCACTTAAGCTGGCAAACACCTATACGTAAGACTAATACATGAAGCATTCCTCCCATCTGGGAAGAAGAAAAACCAGTTTCTAACAGATTACACCACCCTATTGGTTCTCACTCCTGTCATATATTTTTATTCTGAATAATTACTTTCTGCCATTTTGTTTAAAGAATATTCTCAAGTATTTTACTTCCTTCATGAGACACTAAGCTGTTTTTAAAAAAGGAATCTGTTCCAATTCAGCTTAAATGATCCTTGCACAGCAACACAATGAACAGAGAAATTGTGCGCTAGTCAAACCTACACTGAAGGTTGCTCAATTTTTAAAAGTGCTGCTTTTATGTTTATATTAAAAAGCCTTGTTTGCCTTTATGTTGACCAGACATTTTTTAATCCTTATCTGCAATTCTGTCCAATGCTGTACAACATACTTGTCAAAAATCAAGATTATGTGGAGACCATTTCCATCCTAGCCTTCTCTCCAGAGAAATGTATTGACAACACCATAAAAACTTTCTGAAGGCACCTATAAATACTGTGTTAATGCCAAAATTTACTATACTGTTCATTCCTTAAAGAAAGGAACTGTATTGGGAGCTGTAACTAAATGATCTTTATGTTCCCTTCCAACCCAAACCATTGTGTGATTCAATAAAAAAGCCCTAAAAAACAAATGAAAACTGACAAGCAAAGAGAAAACAACCAAAAAAACCCAACAAAAAATCCCATGCCATTCTGTAGTATTCTCTTTGCATAAGCCCATCTGACTGCTACAATTCAAAAACCTTTCTAAAATTAATTCCAACGGAAACTGTCTCTGCTCTTGCACACTAAAGTTTGCCAGAACACCAAGAAGAGCTGCCTGCTGCATCATGTGTAATCTCAAAGCTATATGATAAGAAGTGAGACTCTACAGAAATTTTCTCCAGTGTAATAGGAATTCCACGCTTCAGGAATGTGTAGCAACCAGGATTATTCTGGAAAATGCACCAAAGTTTTAATTAGGGTTCCTAACAGTCAGTTCACAGTCTGCAGATCGCAAAGCACTGATACATTGTGCTTAATTCCAACTTATCTACCCTCACTCACATGAGAATGCTAAGAACATCTCACACTGATCCTACTGGGATAGACGGTGGACTTTCCTCTCTTGAGAAAAAGAACCAAAGGCAAAAAAACACCAACAAACCAAAGAAGAAACCCACAAGAAGAAACACAAAAAATGAGAAATGAAAAAAATGAGAAAAAAATTATTAAAAAATGAGAAAAAAAATGATTAAAAAATGAGAACTTCTTCTCACTCCTAAACCTGATGGCATAACATAAATTTGCATGTTGTGGCCACTGTCAGTTGGACATTATATTCCATTCTACATTGGCCAGTTGATGGGATGGATTACCTCAGTGACCCCTATCACATCAGCGTTATTCACTCAGCACTTCCTTCTGACTATATCTGTTTTATTTCCATCACCAACTCAACCAGATGCTACCAGTGCACTCTTGCTATTGCAATTTCCTCACCATGACAGTTTGGGCCCAGTTGCTCCCCGAAAGACCTATAGCTAATGAGATCCCATTTTCACAAGAGTCTCCATACAAATTAAAGATCAAATGATATCAGAAATGTGTATACTGTAAAACCTAAGTAGAAACATGGTGGTCTTCTGGGAATTAGTCCTTGAAGATCTCCCCACCCCAAAAGTTCAAAACTCTACTATAATGAAACACAGTACCTTGACCTGCCTGCATAACCAATTCCAATCTCAGAAATTTCAGTTTGGAATTATCTAGCATTAAAATACAGTTTTCATACAATACTCAATCCTTCATTTCCCAAACCAGAAAGCTGAGTTTAATGGTATCCATTGCCTGAACAAACTGAGCTAGGCATTGGTTCAGCTTGGACCAACTCTGCTGTCTAAAGAGAACACAGAAACAAAGCTGGACTGGAACCCAAATTAGAGGTAGTCTGTAAGAGATAGGTTTGGGAGTTTTTTGTCACTTTTCATATCTTTGCTTCTTCCCAAATTGTCTTCAACTGGAAGTTATTTGTTAATTCTCTCCAAACATCTCACAGTTAGTATCATCCAGTTTAATTGGTTTTTCCCCTTCCTCATGCACAGGCATCCCACATTAGTACTGTCCACTCTTCCCATTGCTTTTTTCTTATTTTCACATGCCAGTGATCATGGCAACACATGCTGGTTTGCATTCAGCAGAGAAAGCATTAAATTGGCATAACACTCCTAAAATCCACTGCATTTCATGTACAAACCAATGCAGCAGATTTGCAACACTGCAACAGAAATAGGTGACAGCTACTTGATGTCAGCATAGAAGCCTTTAGTTTTAACAGGTTTTTTTTATCCAAAAGCCTGTTTGCCCATTTGCATCACAGAAGTCTGTTAGAAATGCAGGAGCACAAGGCAGAGTGGGAGAGATGCCATGTGCTGCATTCCACTGGGAATCCTGCTGTTAAGCTTGTGGCACTGGAGAACTAGGCAGGAGACAATGCTCTCACCTCTTGGAGAGGTCACTTTCTGAGTGCTGGAGCAACCTTCCTGAGCCCTGGTAAAAGGTTTTCAGGAAAGAAGGGGCAGAGAGAGAGGAGGGAAGACCAGGTGACGCAGATTCACTCTCACTGAGAGCGCGCCGAACCCCGACCACAGGACTGTGCAGGCAACAAGAGAACACAGCAGATGGGTCAGCACCGATTTGGATACAACAAAACCACCAGACTAGAGACACTGGCCAAATACCTCATCTTGGCTTACATTAGCTTTGTTTCCCAGAAGATAAAATGTACCATGTGCACTCCTGGGCAGCTTCCCTGGGGATATTGATTTTGATGTTACAGAGGATTTCTATTAAAAACTTTTCAATGACATTGCAGAACAGGGAGACCACCTTATTTCTTTAGCTTTATTTATTCCCAAAGCAAATGCAGAAAAAAGATCTCTTAAACATTCAGAAAATACTCTCAGAAACCTTCTTCCAATAATATGAACTGCATTGTTTCTTCCCCTTCAGTTTTCTTTTGCTTTTGTAAACAACACATTAGGAAGCAGAGATTATTTAAATGCAGTCTTTCTGGATAAATTTTTGTGAAGTAATTAAATTAAGAAAGGTAAACATTACTTAGTAGTAGTGACAAGTATTGGAGGGGACATAAAAATAAATTCAGTTTCTTTTGCTTAACATTTATGACTAATCCTCAAAAGGAAAGAATGAAAAACCCCAGCTTAGAACCACGCTGCTACAAACTGTTTTGACTAAAAATCTGCTGATGCCACTTAATCAGTGACTTCTTACAAGTTACTACAAAGTAATGTAGTCAGCAAGTCCTTCACTTTGAACTGTCAGAGTTTCCTGTTTGCATACAACATGGTCAGTGGGAAAAAAGTTTATCTCAGTAAAAAACACATTATTTATCTCTCTAGAAACACAATGTAAGAAAGGCTAATTTCTTACCCTTCACTCCATTCCATTCTCCCAAAACAGAATAAATTCTGTTCCCATACTCTATTAGCTGGTGCAGCATTCATACTGATATTTTAATGTAGACATCAAACAGGTGACAAATTACTATTTAAAGCCATTTTTAGAAAGAGCCCACAAAACGTAGAATTATAGCCAAGCACTGAAACAGACAATAGGTTGGAGAATGTGATCCTCCAACAGAAAAAAATTCACCTGAGCGAAATCTGGACCTGAGTTTTGTAAAGGGTTTGGAGTTTGTATAGTCACTTACAGCCAGCATAGAGGAGAAAAAGAAGGCACAACCAAAGAGGTTCACAATGAACTGTGGGGACCTCTTCTGCTGAATGAAGGAACTGTGTTCCATATGTTAATAGCTGGAGAGTCTCCAAAAAGGAAGCAGAAAGAAGTTACAGAGGGAAGCTACAGAGGGAAGCTCCAGAGAAAGGCAAATAAGGAAATCACATGCCTCACAGTTCAGTGGATGTGTTTAATTTTTATGTCCTTTTGCAACACTCCTCACCAGTTTTAATTCTGGACATACTCTCTGTGAGATTTGACTAACACAGCTACAGACACTTGAAGCTGTTAGTGCCTTTTTCATCCTGGCATAAAAGTTTCAGGCTACCATCTCTGCCACTTAAAGCACAGAGGGCCTCTTTTCCGAAGGGTCTGAGCCAAAAAGGCTCAGCTCAGAGGTGACAAATAAATAAATAAATAAATAAATAAACAGATTGGTGCTGGCATCTGGCCAAATCATCAGTTTGACGGATTGGCCCTCCCCTGAACCACTAATTCAGGGACTATTGAGTTACTGCAAAGTACCTAACTACTCAGAGGCAGAGAAGACAAGCTGAAAATAAGTAAATAAATGAACAAACCAACCCCGGAGAAGTGCAGAAACCGACCTGAACCAAGCTCCTTACGTCCTGTGTCAGAGGCAGGGCTGCTGCAGCCCCCAGAAGGAGGGAGGTGGGTGAGGCTGGAGCACGGGGACAGCAGGGGACGGCGGGCAGGTGGCACGGCAGGCAGGTGGCACGGCGCGCGCAGACTCACCTTGTGGCCTCCACGCAGTTCTGCCGCAGCAGCGGGGAGCGGGCGCTCTGGGACCTGCCGTTCTGGAAGGTTATCCTGCGCCTGGCACTGGAGGGCGGGTGGCTGAAGGTGTGTGCGCGTCTCCTGAACTGAGGGGAGTCCGAGCCTTCCTCGGGAAACGTCTGCCAGGCCGAGGACACGGGGGATGCTGGAGGAGTAGCTGGCGGGGAATCGCCCGGAGAAGTGTCCTGAAAGGAAGTGCTGGCGGAGTAAGGCCCGAGTGCCCTATGAGAGCTCTCACTTAACCCACAGGCAGCCAGCGCCGGGGCACCAAAGCCTCTCCCCCTTCTGGGTCATGGCCTATTGTATGCTAATTATCACCCAAACCAGACATCCTTTGAAAGCTCACTCCAAACCAGCAGCGTCCTTCTCCCAAAAAGTGAAAGCGGAGGGAGGAATAAAACTGTATACGCAACACAAACATACTAATTACTCCAGGCATCCTCTCACAGGGATTGGCATTCCAGCTACCAGACCTCTGTCTCTTTCAGGAAAACACAGGAATGGAAAAGGCCAGGGAAACTGCTTTTAGCTAGTTTCCTCGACATATCGCGAGCATACTTCCTGTACCGTCACAGCGACATCCTGGAAGAGAGACTGTTATTACACAGCCAGTTTATGAGTAACTGCAGCAGGAAAACCATAACAGAATCTTCATCTCCTGGGAAAACCAGTAACCAACCCTCATGTGAGATAAAACTTTAAAAACAGGAAATAAAAAGAAAGTGAACAGAGTTCCGCCCTCTTGCCACCATACAGCATCCCCAACAGCTGGGCTTAGGTCAAAAATTCTTACTTCCCTAAAGCAACTATTACTTACAGAAAGGATTCTTCACCTTCAGAGCATTTCCTTTTGCTGAGACATGACCTTACTTAATTACTTCAGTAAAACAAGGCAGAAACCAGAAACTCCTTGCTTTTTGTAAAAGCAAGGGAAGTGTAGGAAAAAGGACTTGCAATCAGATTAAAGCTAAAGCTTCAAGTCAACATAAATCCCAGCTTTCTTACACCCCCTGCCTCCCAGTGGAAACACCTTTGAGTTTTGTAAGTTGATGTGCTTTGTTCTACTTCCTTCAAATTAAAGCAGAGTGCTGTGTTTACGCTCCATTGACAGCCGTGCATGAAAAGGCCAGTTTAAGCTAAGCTCCTTACGTACTCTGTCAGAAACCAGGCTGCTGCAGCGCTCAAAGCTGTCCACACTTCCCAGGCGGCCTCGCATTCTGTTGGCTCCCTGTAAGAAAAAAGGCAAGAAATTTAATCTGGTCTTTTTCTGAACGTTAGGCAAAGATGGCAACACCTGCGCAGGTGAACGCAGGACAGTTCAGGCATGTGACATGTCTGAGATAAGACCCCAGGTCATGGGTCAAGCATGGGACTTTACAAAAAGTGACATCTTTAGCTGGCCAAACTGCACCTTCTCCCACATTGCTCCCAGGAGTTTTAAACCTGCAGCTCTATTGTTTGAGGCAAGTGAGTATTTCCTGACACTTCTGAAGCAAAATAGTTAAGTCGGCTCAAACAGCTGAGTTCAAAAAACTCCAGACTTCAGTTCTGTGCATGCACTGCTCCTGATGGATGCATCTGACACACTACAGTCCCATGAGATGCAGTTTATCAATATCTAAACATTACAGACAAATTATATCCACCTGGGCAAAAGGAGTAAAAGTACTAAAACTGGAGAGAAATGCTCTCTTGGCAGCAAATCCAGCCAAATAGGATCAGACAAGACAAGATTTTTCATTTATAATGCAAATAAACCTGATGCAAATTTGCTAGAAATTTATGCTAAAGGATCTTTGCTGAATTTGTAACAGTCCTATAGTTTCACAACAAAAGGCAATAGATCCACAACACTTTTGACTAGCTTTTATTCCTAATGTTAACTCCCTGGTGATGTTTGCTGTTGAACACTGACTGCTGAAGCAAGTTGTTTTCAGTACTTTATCAGGAGAAAAATAGCCTAGGTTTTAGGAAAATTATAGACAGAGGTCCTCTTGGTATGCTTGCAACTCCAGGAGAAGTTTTGTCAACATTACCAGAATTTATTTACTTTTTCCTGGTAAGAGTTATTTTCAAAACTTAGAGTGCCCTTTAAGTACATTATCCCACTTAAACGCATTACCAATAAATACTCTGCCTGAAGCGTCTTTTCACTGAATCTTCCAAAAAACCAAGGGCAAAGTATAAGTTGGAAGTTTCTCACTACCTTTGAAGATGCACACTTTTGGCACTGTAAGAAGGACTTTTTGGTTAAGAAAGAACAACAACAGAAGAGGTTAGTGCAGCATGGAGTAGATGAAATCTGTTCAAGAGGTCAAAGAAAGGTTGTATTTATTTCTCTGAGGTACCTCATTAAGAAGCCTGTTTTTGGTCCAAACCTCATGAAAATAAAATCAGTCCAGCAAAACAAACAAGTGAAGAAGTGACATTCCTCTGGGACTATGTGAAGCCAGGACACAGAAACCAATATGTTTCCTAAGGCAAGTAGTGAGTGGCTTAAAATGCCACTTGATGCTATTTACCTAGCTAAAAAGCCATCCACTTAAAGTGTTCCTAGATACTGGTTACTACATATTTCTTTCTTTCTAACTTTCCTAAGATTGAGGCTGTCTAAGACACTCCCAAACTTAGATTGACTTCTAATTTCTATTTTAAAATTCTTCTCTATACAAAGATGCTGAATGCCCCTTTAGAAAAACAAACAAAAAAACTAATTTCTTTCTTGGTCTCTCTGTTACTAAATGTACTTTTAAATAAAGATAGCATAATTAGCTCTATTGCATCAATACCATCTGCAGCGGGCTTAAGGAGGGAAAAACAACTACACCAATAGGTATTTAGGGCTTAAATACCTTTAAGAATTAACCAGGATCTGTTAGGTTTGTTGTAATAGCCTGATGAAAAATATGAACTACATTGTGTATCACGTGTATGCACATAACACACAGCACACCTACACAGAAGCACTTGTATGTATGTGCCTGCTTTAAACAATTTGTGGTTGAGCTGCACTCCAAGTAATTTTTCTTGGTTTTGCATTGTAACCTTCAGGTGGATCTGCAAGGATGAACCCCTAGTGTATCATGACTCACTGCAAAATACTGCTGTTCCTGATGTACTGGCAAGGTAAAGATGAGACTACCTTTCTCACAATCACAAATCCACTTCATAAACAGCAAACTTGAAATGGCCCAAATTCAGACTCGGGCATCCTCTCCTCTTGACTGAATGATGGGCTGTGGTCGAGCCTTATATTATAATATGCAGCATGTCTCAGTGGCCCCGGTCAGAAGAAACATACTATACCCAAAAACCCCTAACATTTATTTATAAGAAATTTCCCTTCAGAGATTTTTCACTTTAAGCAGTGTATTTCATCCAAATGACTTTTTCTTGACATGACTGGAATGCCATCACGGCTGTAAAAGCTTTATTTCAGTGATGACTTCTTTCACAGCCACTGCAGGGTTAGTGACCCACCACTAGAGTTAGATCACTTGCCAGTCACATGTCCCTTAGATGTGGAAAAGAAACAAAACACATCAAAGGCATGACTATAGCTGTCACTGTTCGATGATATTCCAAACTGCTGAAATTAACCGAATTTTCTGACCACCATCACTCCTTTGCTCTCTTTTACATTCAGTTACTCCCTCTCTCTCTCTCCATATTCAGACCAAGTCTCTAGTTTGTAAAATCTGCTACACAAGAGAGGTCAAATTTGACCAGGAGAGCTTAATGCTAGTTTCAGTCCTAGATCAAATGGACACCTACCTGTAAGTTCTAAGGATTCTCTCTGGCTAAGAGTATTCTGTTTCCTTTATAGAGAAGATCCATGGCATCCTACATTTGTAGGTTACTTTATGACATGTCCGTGTAAGCTGTAGGACAAGTGCAATTTAGTGCTTTTGAAGTTACTAGCAGAAGGAACTTAATGTCACTGGTCCAAATTATCCCCCACTCAGCTCATCACATTTCCTCTGAAATGACACTAGTGACTGGATCCCAGGCACACAGCCTTCTTCAGATACTTCTCTATATGCCTCTTCTCTGACTCACGCTTCTGAGTGGAGGACACTAAGGAAAACTTGCCATTCATAGTCCTTTACCAAAAGACTACTTAATATAAGAGTGTTCCAGTGATTATCTGCAATTTCACATCATATCTGGCTAGGAACATCAAAATGAAGATCAACTCACTTTTTAAGACTATTGCTTTTTTTCCCCGGCAAAAGGAACTTTGTTATTAGTTTCCAAAGATTCTTAGTGCTTAATATGAGCAATTGTAGCTATGAGCTGGAAGGTATTACTTCTCAGAATAGAGAGATTTCCCATATATGCAAGGCACGTTTATTTACACTTTGCAAAACAAATAACATGTCTCTTTATGGGATCATGCAACCATCCTGATTGAATTTTATTCTGAAGCAACATATCCAACAACACTCAGCTGGCTCTCTTGCCACCTACAATGAATGTTCATTATTCAGAAATTTGTCTTCTTTCTCCTCAATATGTATGGCCGTACAGTAAACTTTCTAGTACAGCTAAGTCACAATCAACCCAGCTGTAACTCTCAGGTTTCACAACAGGGATATTGCTTCATTAAGCATTTATCAGACTGAGGACAAAACAAAGAAAAATCTGATAGGTCTTTACTGTCAAGGATATCTGGGACAGCTGATGATAATGAGTTGTTAAACTTACCCTTGAGAAGATGTTTTCCAGAGAACTAGTCAAGGATTTCTTTGCCTTGTTTTTCAGAATGTCAAGTTTAAACCGGCCACCACTGGTGGTGCTTTCTGGAATCGCACTGTTAGAAATGACCTGTTGAAATGAGCAAGAACGCTCTTCAGCTTTGGAAATTCTTATTTTAATTGTGAAGACTATTTCCAAAGACTAGACCTGAACCAGGTTACGTAAGACAAAGTATCTTTGGCCTTATTTAAAAAAACACCACAAACACACTACCCTCCTTCCAAAAAAAAACCCCAAACAAAAAACCAAAACAGTCTCCCAAACAAACAAATCCAAACTGTAGTTAAAGGCACATTCCATCCCAAAGACTATATTGTAAAAGTACACCAATTTAACAATACTGTTGCCCAATTCCTTTACAAGTTCATAGTTTAAACTAAAACCAATGCCCTCTTCATTCCTATTCTTCCTAGATATTATTGCTTGGGCATAGGGATTAAAGGGGAAAGAAAAAGAAGAATTATCCTCACACTATAAGGAAATATGGACATAAAATTAATTGGTTGTCTTTCTTCCTCTCGTGTCTCCTCAATCAGATTTCTTTTCCTGTACACTCCTTTCTTAATTATAATACCCAGCTTCAGGTACTCCTGAAGAAATCTAGCAGTGGTCTTACAAGTAATTAAGACAGCATTTTAATAGGGTGGGAAGGGGGAGAGGAATAATACAAAACCAAGCTTTACCGATGGTGCTTCACCAATGTGGACGTGCGTTTTCTGCTTAGTCTCACAGAGCTGACGGAGATGTAAGATCACAAGCTCATTTTCTTCCTGGTCATTGTCAGGCTTCATTTTCTGTCAGTAACAGCAAAGAAAGGAGTTTGTCTTTCAAGTCATGATTTGCTTATTTTTCCTTCCTATGTAGGTATTCCTTGAAATACTGATACACCAAATGCCAGAGCGTTATTATGTTGAAATGTGTCTGTGTGCCTTCACACTCCTGAGCAAGATAGAACAAAAACTGAAAAATGTTGCAGGCTGTAGAGAGAAGGGAGCCTTATGCCCGTACATTTTGTTCTCTAAGACTGTCTGTTACTACACAGCCTTCTAAGTGGCATAAGGAAACCAAGCCACTCTATTCTTCAGGAATCCAGAGAGGAGCACAGCCTTTGGAAGCCTAAATCATTGTGTATTTCATCCACTAGAATACATCAACTTACACCAGAATGTTGTGCCAAAGTAAGTCAAAAAAGACAAATTCTGAAAATGCTGGACGTTTTCCTGATACCTGCATGTCCCTCCTGCTCTCATAATTTTCAAGCAGGGAAACGTGTTTACAGATGAAAAACTAAGCTCAGAATAAAAAATATACTCTTACATAAGAACACAGAGTATCTCAGCAAATTTGGGAAACAAAACTTTTCCAATAGCAGTGTATCACACATGAGGTTAAGTTGGAGCATTCTATTTCAGCATGATTTTTGGTGGGAAAATAGTCCATCCTAGATCAACTACACAACAAACCAAATAAATCAAAAGCAAAAATACCTAGTCCATTTTATCATGGACTTTTTCAAATTAGGAAGAATGGCTCCTAAGGTATTACCTGAACACGTTCAAAAATGTCTGCTTGCTCATTGTCAGTTAGTGATGACAGATGTCTCTGAATTACAAGTTTGGCTCTTGGTGGATAGAGGCCTAGGAAAAGAATGGACCATTAAAGATTCTCAAATGATCTCTCAAAACACTTTTGAGCAAAATGACAGTAGACAATATAAACCTTCATTTGAGTTTATACAGGTTAAATGTATGACAGTTGTATGTCCAGTGTATACATGATACGAAATAATTGAGATTTTGCTAAACCACATGGCTTTGTCTCCTTTCTTTAACAGCAAAAAATATAACCAGCAGCAGCTAGGTGGCTGGCTCCTGGGTAAAAGGTTGTGTTCCCTACCCCACCAATGTCTTCTGTCCTAGTGCCAAGAGATCACTGAAAGCTGGAAGCCTGACAACTGTATGGGAGAGGAGGGGGAAAGGAACAGGTCAGGGTTATAATGGGAGAGATAATCAATACATAGGATACTAGGAAGTTTTCAGATGCTTTTAACTGAAAAATTTAGATGCCTTTCTGCCCAAGGAAAGGATAGGGTAGAGGTCATACCAGAGAACTGAAGACACTTTTAAAAACAAGAACAGCATAAAAGCCATAAGAATAAAGGAAAGAATTTTTGATATTCAATAAAGTTCACATTTTGTCACAGGGGTAATTCTAGGAAGCTACAAAAAATGTGAGTGAAAACAAACCCCTCGAACCAGGTGAAGACTTTTTTTTCCATCTAAGGTAGACATCATTCATAGGAAATTGCAATCAGAACAAAGAAAAGGTTTTTTTTCAAAATCACACAGCTTTAGGTTTGATTTTGCTAAGCTTCTAGACTTAAAGAAGATGGATTTTAAAAAAGGGACACTAAAATAAGCTTTTCAGTCGCTAAATAGAAAGTTTATGAAACTACTACTACAGTACTCTAGTTGTTGCCCCAAGAGAGATTTTATTTTGATACTGGGTACTTTTCAAGTTACTTACACTACCTTATACAGCAGCCTCCATAGTTTATCATTTACAGAAAACTTTCCCAGCTTAGCTTTACTACTTCTGAATACCTATTGTTAAATCACAGCCTAGCAAAATTTCACCCCGGTAGGATTTTACACTTGGCATTTCATCCACCAGAGGGAAGCAAGTGGCAACAGCGACTTTCAATGAATGGGAGAACTGTAAATATCAAGCACCACCATAACCACACCAGAAAATACAAGACTATTTGCTTTTTGTAAAATATTTGCTTTTTTTTTTGCACACACTACTTTGCAAGGACACATAGCAGAGTGACTATAAAAATAGGATCCTAACTTTTTTAGAAAATTCTATCTTGTAAGACTTTTTGTATGTGTTCTGGCATACTTCACTTCCAGAGAGTACAAAAGTTTGTCTATTCATACCTGAAGTCAGGTAGTTGCCTTAACTTTCTTTATTAGATATTAATCTCCTAACTTAATAATTTATATTCCCATAATATAACTAGATTTTGAAGTGTGTGAGGGAATAACACAAAGAAGGAAAAAACAACCCCATGCAGGAAAGAAAGAACACACAGGAAAGAGAGATCCTTTTTGATCATGACCATCTTTTTGTGAGTCATTTTGAAAGCATGCAACTTGAGAGAAAAAAAATAAAACAAACAAGATCAGCTGGTGGGTTTTGCTGCTCTGATCAAGAAAGGTATGATGATGAAAGAGTATATATTTATAACAGAAGCTACACTATATTCTTTTGCAGTATCATTACTGCTAACACTCCACCCAAATACAGAGAACGCAAAGTGACATAAGAATTGCATACCGGGGTACTTTTCCCTCTGCTCTTACATTGTCTAAGTTATTCATCTAGAAAAATCAGCAAAGCACAATTAGAGATAAACTCAGCTGCTACCTTCAATTCTTTCACAAAGTTTGTGCAATGAATGCATGGGGCAGGCCTCACACAGTTTAATCTGCGTCTTGGCACTTTGCAGGGCTGCAGCAGTGCTGAAGGCTTGCTTCAGGGTCAGCATTACCTCATCAACCTATATGGGAAGGAGGTAAAAGAGCATATAAACAAAAAAGTATGCCAAAATTAGATTTATAAATCACATCTCAGGTGCTTTACAATTAAAGAAAAAGTCAAAACCATACAAACCCATTTGCTGTTTTCTAGAGAGATCAAGGTTGAATTCCCAGCTTTCTGCCTTTTCTGTAGATGATCACCATCTTTAAGTTCTGCCAGACAGTGTAATTTTGATGTCTAACTCCAGCTACTCAAGATCACTGGGAAAGCACCCACTATTTTAAGAGGTTGCAAGTGAGAATTTTTGGCTTGAATATATGCTAAATAAAAAGCATTAATTTATTCAGCTTCAAGTCTCTCCTGTAAACATATTCCCTCCTAACCTCTGTCCTCCCACCACTAAACCATTTTAGCACCAACCCCACAGAGCCATCCCTGCTGCCAGACAGGAGCTCCCCACAGCAGTTCACTTCTCTTCTGGGTACCAGACTGCCTACCAGCTCCATTACAATCACTACATATCCTTAAGTGCTGCTGGCCTGCCTTGCAGTCTGCCCTGGTCTTTTCTCTGCCGCTGCCACAAACACAGCAGTGCTGTGCTCCCACACACCAGCACTAGAAAAGCTCAACTTGTACCTAAGAAATCTTGAGCTCACAGCATTTCTCCACATTCATTCAAATATGCTCCCAGACTTGGCATACAAAGCACTGGGAGCTCCCCTCTCTGTATTTCAGGGGAATATAATGCTTATTAAAAGCTGTTTGCTGAGTCCCAGCATCAGCAAGGAAAGAGGGAGACAGCAGCTTGAGAACAATTTTAGGAACAAAATCAGTATTCTTCTTCAGAATCAGGTCCTCACTCTGCTTGTTACTTTGTTTTATAAGCAGGAAGAAGAAAGCTGAAATAT
>VZTT01054049.1:14049-29728 GCA_013400855.1 Buphagus erythrorhynchus
TAACAGCTTCTTAATCCCCTCACCCAACTCCTGCAGCTTTACCTTTTGGAGTCACATCCCCACCCAGACTAATTCTTGCATCTAAAAGCAACAACTACAAAAATAATTTTTTTTTTTTAAAAAAGTGATAAGTCAACATTCACAAAAGAAAATAAATCACAAAAGAAAAAAAACAACAAAAAAAAACCAAACCAGCATTTTGAGGATAAATCTAGAGTGCTGCACTAAGCCATAACCTCTTTACTGATGTTTTTTTCTTTCCCCTTAACAGATTCAGGGACTGTAATAACATTTAATCCTCAGAAGCTAATCTAAATGTAACACTCAAAAGAAGACAAAGACAACGCAACAGAAAGAAAATTTGGCCACTGCCTTTTGGGAGTGCTGCTTTATCCCTGGAGCGAGTGCATTAATAGAGCTTGGAATGAAATGCCATTTTATTCTCTGTAGCAGGGAGGGGATTAGCAAGTTGTCTTCTCTAAACCCAGTCTGAGTCATGGCTCTATGAGCACTGAGAAAAGGATGTGGAACGAAGGGAAGGGTGGGGAGCACTGGCTTTTTATTTACACGCTGCTTCCTTTGTGGGTGGTTACTGATGTGCAGAGTTTGCTAAACAGGGAAAGAAGGCAGGGGGAAGTTCTAGGTCCCCTGACTTTAATTCTGTTGGTTAACAAATGAGAAAAATAAGAATGCACCAATTATAACAACATAGTTGAGACAATATGTCCATGGCAACTGTCCAATTCACCACAGCATGCAAGCAACAAGGGCAAGTTGCTTAAGGTGCTGAAAGCTGTGCTCAGTGGTATCTTGTTGCTAGGATCTTTTTCCTGGGAGGAAATAAAACAAGTTGGACAGAGCCCAGAACAAAGGAGAAGGAGACACTCTGATAGAAGGTATGTGCAGATGAGAGCAGGCTGCCTTCAGGTGAAGAGATGAGGAACAGTCCATTGCACAAGTCAGGCCATGGAGGCATCAAACCTTGAAGTGGAAAGCAAGAGCTAATGACTGTGTCAGTGATTTAATATGAAGCTCAGCACTAAGTACTTCACTTCTGTTTATATACAAAGGGAGATAGGAAGGTTTACTTGCCTACCTCGCAGGCATGCTGTGAAGGGTCACTGGTGGAAAGGTGTACAATATTCCTAAATCCTGCAATGCTTGAATATCACTAAGGAGTGGAAACAGTCCATGGAATGCTTGACCACTTGTGCAGAGCTGTAAGTGTTGATAAAAGAATTACAAAAGTCATTAAATGCTAAGAAAACACTGGGATTTTGTTTCAGATATTTCTTCTCTTTGCTTCAACATGGACTTTGATAAACAGGGTACTCACTGTGGAAAGATCCCCAGCCCTATTTCCTTTTTCCTCCCATCAGCTCTGCTGATACACAGTGGCAGAGGAGAACAAATACAGGGTAAATTAGTCTCACAAGGCTCAAGTGCCAGGGGCAGGTCTTCACAGTGTAACAGGGATAACAGAAGCTCGGGAAGAGACACAATGGTGAAGGATATGGACTCTCCGCAGGTGGACAAAGTGCCACTCCTGGTTTCCTTTCCTTAAGGAGATATCATAGTCCAGCACTGGAAACAGGCAGACCTGTACTTCATTCATACTTTGGCTAATATTCCATTTCACATAATTTTGCAGGAATGTCAGTTTATTCCTGCAAACCAAAGAACTAGCCCTGCATAGATCAGTCTAACCTATCTTAGCACCTACTGTCCTTGTATGCTTAATGTGAAAGTGCAAATCAGGATGAGCAAACTATTCTTTCCACTGAAGTCATAGGATTTTGTAGGTTATTACCATAAACAAGCTGCAGAAAGACTTGAATGTAGGATGCCTAACAAGAGAACCTCACAACACACAGACTTCAAGTCCTACTAATTGAGCATGGATGCCAGTGTAGAAAGGAACCTTCCCCTGACCCTGTCCAGCCATATCACGACCCAGGTGTGAGGCACAAGAACAATTTAGGAGTATTTGTACAGTGTGTTGTACACAAAGCAACAATCTGAAAAGGGTCACTGCATGCTGATGGAAGTGACACACTGCAGGCTGATGGGGGAAAGCAATGATTCTTCCTGCATGTACAATTATCAAAGGGCAGTATCAGTCCCAGATCAAGAACTCCAATGCTCAGCTCAGCACAACCCCGGCTACTGCTGGCAATTTCTACTGTAAAGAACTAGAATGCAAGATATTCAACTTCACCCTCAGTTTCACTCATGCCACTCATCTTGCCCCTTTTCAAGACACCCCCAGACACGTTATTTTTTCACACAAAAATCCCATTAGGGCACATGTCCCTTTTTGCTGCAAAGAAGACAGCCCAAGGAATCTGTCTCGTTATAATGGCTCAAGTTCATATTGCCATCAAATAGAAGAGCACTGTACAACAAGGCCAGAAGCCAGGAACTGTTAGATGATAAAGGCTCAAAGAAAAGGCCAAGAAACCCTTAAGAGACCACACTCTGAGTCTTGAAAGAAAGAATTCATTAGCATTTGTATTGGTCTCTGCCACTAACCTTTGCAAGAAATGGTTGCATTCCTGAGTTTCCTACATTACCAGTCTTCGTTTCCACAAGAAACAGAACAAACCAAAGGAAACGGAAACATCAGGAACCAACCTTCAGACTACCTATAAAAAATAAGGTAGTTACAGTCTGTAATAGTAAGTGAAGAACATAATCCCAAGGTCCCAGTCACTTCCTTTACCAAGTCACAAGGATAAATCACTACTACACAAGTTCACAACAACTGATCACACATTTGCAGAAGCAAATCCAAGAAAAGATTCCATTGATCAAAGACTATAAGAACATTATGTCCTATGAATTTTTTAAATTTTATTTTAAAAGAGAATTTAGAATTCTGCTATGGAAAATGGGATGGAAATGCAAGCAATGTGTTAGCTGCCTTGTTTTGGCTTCTTTAGCAATTTATTGCCTGACTGTCCAAACAAAATTAAAAATTACAACAGGTTATGTGACGCTTTGGCAGTCAAACATAATTTTAAATAAAGACAACACAATATACTGCACACCCCACTAACATATTCATCATTACTATATTATCTATTTATGCAATTAAGTATTGTAGAGTCTGGATTGGACCCAACTGGACTACATATGTTGCTACTCCAGTTTATTGCATGTTGGCCAACTGTTTACCCAACTGAGATCCGAGTGCTGCTCTTGACAGTGTAATTGCTTTAGCCTCATTAATATTAAAGAATTATAGAAAATATTTTTTCTTGGGCAGCTGTTAGTGCATGTGGAACAATGAGTTATATAACTCTACTGGCAAATACAAATATAATTTAAATACTATATATGCTCATGGTAAAAAGGCAATATTAAAGGTCCACTTATTGTGCTAAGGCCAAAAAAAGGCCAGAAAAATCATTGCAATCATTCTAAGAAAGCATTCATGAAAATTACAACTCTAGTTTGAAACTAACAGGGATGAGATTTTGACTGTTCGCCTGTTTTTTTCCTTGGACAATGAAAGCTTTAGAAGTGGTGCCGTTCTTCCTACTCCCCAGCCCAATGCTGCAGTGTGTAGGTTAAACACAAAGGGTCAAAGTTGGAACAGATTAAACATGTTCCATTGCTATTTTGAAAACCCTAGTAAATATTCCTATTTAATATTAATTTTTAAAGTCCCTCTCTTCTCCCTCATCCTTCCTTGCAATATCTATCAACTTTATACTAAACTCTGTCAAGCTTGACACAGAGAGAATGCCAGCTTGCACCTCCTCAACCCCCTCAGTACCTGACAGGAGGTAACTTCACACTCTGTTTACAGGAACATCCAGAAGCTACACACAAAATGTTATGAAATGCAACTGGAACTGCTGAAAAGAATAAAAATGGCTCCTCACTTTATCCGTTCCTCTGCCTTGGTGGCTGCCTCCTGATACTGCTCGGTTGTCAGCTTGTAGATCTCTGCATTCTGAAACAAAGAATAGAATGCTCAGCTCTAAAAATTAATCGCGTCTCAGATCTTATCTTGTCACAAAGTCATCTTCTATAATTAATAACAATTTCCAACAACAAACAGAATATTCAGTTCAAAGAACACCAGAAATACTTAAGAGTCGATTTTATTTTCAGCAAAATGCATCAAGGCCACAACACATCCTTCATTCCAAGGGAGGGAAAGAGGGGGAAAAGGTCACTACCAACCAACCATGAGCTTTGGTTACTCCATGTAACCACAAAAACAAGATGTTTCCAGCACAGATTTATTTTGAGTTTGGTCATGTTTTGTTCTCTTCTTTTATTAATTGCTGTGAAGGATCTTGTAAGTTACTGACATGCAAGTATCAAAATTGGCTGCTAGCACTGGAAAATCCATTTTACATTTCAGTGCTTCTACTTATGTTACTTATTCTTTAAAGTAAAATTATGCAGCCTGTTTCCCTTCTAACAACATAGGGAGGCGTATCAGGTCTCAGTTAAGGTGCTGCCAAACAGAGTCTTGAGTGTCTTGCTGCAGGGCTTAAGAGGTTTGCATTAAATTCTCCTGAACTTGCACAGAAAGAGTTTTAGCTCACAACTGCACAGTCGCTAAATGTGGAGGATGAATTCCTCCTGTGGGCTGCACTGAGGAGCCTCCTAGGCACAATCACCAGGAGGGAATGCTGCACTCCCCCAGCGACTGCACTACAAGGTCTCGTGTCACTAAACTGCTGATAAAGCTGCTTTAGGCAAAGCCATTGGACTCCACTGGCAACTGCCTCGCCCGAAGCTCATCTGCAAGGCTCTTACTCTGAAAAGGCACAAGCAGAAAATATGCAATAATCAATCAAAAAAAAGTGACAAAAAGGTATTGAAAGCGAGGACAGCTATTCATTTAGGGCCAGTTCAAGCTGCTATCTCGTCTCTCCCCAGATTTGGTCATTTTATATAGAATACTATTCTTGCCCTTCTTCATTTATTTTCCCATAAATGCAGCTGTGGTCCTGCGCATGATGAGCCGACACATACCGTTCAGTGGCTGGAAAAAGGAAAGGACAGATATAACTCAAGTTCTATTAGTGGTTCTGCCACTTGTGCAATCTTGGGCAAGTCACCATTTGCCATCTGCAAGTGAGGGATAACAGCTGCCTGTATCTCTGAAGTTGTGTGAAGCTCAGCTAATTGGAAGGTTTATAAAGGTTTTCAGAACCTGGGCTTCAAGGTAGTATATTTATGCATTTTATCTCTGTGCCTGAATTTACGTTACATACCAAAAGAAACACAGAACAGATTTTTCTTTTTCAAACTTTGACCTAGGAGACAGATTTAAACTGAGAAATCATGAAGGACTAACCACCTCAAATTGCAGTTTACCGGCAAATTATCATTAATGTTTTTGTTTACTTACTTGTTACAGAGTGGTCAAACTTCAATGCTATTAAATCCATTTTTCTCCTTCCTATATTGAAAAGTTCAGCCTTTAATGGTGCCTTTTTCTCTGGCCTGTAAACAGACCTCATGACTTACAGCTCCCTGCTGTTACTTATTCACACATGAAACCACAAGATCTGTGCTTCATTAATTAAATCTGCCATTAAAAATTAAATAATGTGAATAAGTAGATGTAAGCGTTATCTCCATTGGGCTTCAAAGGTCTCACCGTTCCTCCAATTACTACCCAAGCAATTTCCATATTTCATACTGTCTGATTTCTCAAAGGGATCGGATCTGAGAGATCAGAATGAGAGAAACTGGGAAAAAGAGAAAGCAAGGTAGCAAATTTAAACATTTTTCAGGCAATAGGAAGTAGTCCCATCAGATACTATTAGCCTGCAGCACTCTGCAGTGGAAAAGCAGCAGGAGAGGAAAACAGGAACAAATCTGTTGTACGTGAGACCCAGCATGAGGTCGCGTTTAACTCACCTAAAGAAAGTAAGGACAGCCAACAGAATCAGGGCTGGATGCACTGTCGATTAAAGTGCTCGTGGCACAACCTTACCTAGTTTATTAGAGAGAGTTCAACTGCCCAGCCCTTCGGTCAGGCTCATCTTCAACAACATCAGCTATGGACATGGACAAAAATAGCTGGGAAAGGAATCCATGCTATGGTTCTGAATTCTGCAGCTGCTAAAAGCAGGCAAGTGAGTCTAAACAGAGGTAAGAATCTCAGTGAGGGGAAGGAGGAAAGACTTGGTCCCAAAGCAATCACCAGGCATCATGCAAAGATTGAGGAGGGGCATAGAACACCTTCAACCTGCAGATAAAGCTGCTGAGTTTTAAAAATGAAAAGGAAACGTCTTTCCCTGTGATCCAACTGGGTCTCTTGCTGTTGATTCAGACCTCTCCCCTTCAGAAACTCTAAACCCCAATGAATATTTCTAATGCTATGAATCAGTACCTTTAAATCCTTCTCCAAGTAATAAAAACAGGAGGCTACCATTCAAATCTGAGTTTGTTCAACAAGCAGATTTTTAAAATACATTTTCCTTGGCCTTTAGACCCTTACTAACCTTGGGAAAGTCACATTCCCTTTTGTCCTAAACATTAAATGAGCAACAACAGGGCTAAATGGGCAAGAGAAGGGTCCTTCAGCATGGGCACAGACACAGCAGGTTCTACGACCTGGGCCTTCTACTAACAGAGAATAATTTTCCAAGTATTCTCATCTATACTACTTCAGACACAAGATCTGCTTCATTTTCAGCAGTTTACCACCATGCTATGGCAGGAAAGAATGTTCCAGTGGCCTAGAACTTTTGAGGGCTTTATAATACAGTTGCAAATGAGGAGCTAAGGCAGGAACCACCTGAGCACTTCCCCCAAATTCAGCAGGGTCGCCTCCACACAAGGGCTATTTCAGCAGGATCAAGGTGTGGTATTTGCACTTGAAACAAAGTCTGAGCTGTCTGTAGTCTTAGTGAAGTCCTTTATCTTCATAAAACGATATTCAGTGGTACAGTAAAAGAGAGAACATTCCACACGAAATTACAAGACATGAACACTGCTTTTAATTTACTTTCACAATATTTGATGCGTGAGATAAAATGGCAGCTCACAAAGAAAAAGTTGAACATGAGACCTCAACTATTATTAAATAAAGCTCCTGGCAGTCTTAGTTGCAGAAATAAGTTTAAAAACATGACCAAAGGACACCATAAGGGCTCAAATAACAAAAGACACAGAAAGAATGAATGAACCACCTAAAATGTTTCACTTCTCTCAATAAAGCTGAGCCTTAGGGGAGTCAACTTCAGAACATTAGAGCTTTGTCATATGGGGAGAGAGCTCTCCAGAGAGGACAAACAAACTAAGCAAAGAAATGTTAGTTTGAAAGATTTTTCCCTGCTATTAAATGATGGTTCGTAGCAAATAATAAAAACACCAAGAAGTTGTAAAAATACATAACCAGAGCCTAAAGTGCAACAGAACCACTCTCCTTTACCCTGCTGTTCTTCTACCACAGATTTGCTGCTATACCCTTGCTCTCCACTCTCCCAAAACACCCTTGTGCTAAAAATTCCCTTCCAAAGGGAATCAATTTAAAACTTAGAGCTAAATTTGGAGTAATTTTAATTCAGCATTCCTCCTTGGCTGCAAACGTGCAGAGAAACTCCGACACTCACTACTACACCTCACTACACTGCCCAGGCCCTTTGCAGAACATATAGCAAAGAAAGTAAGAAAACATAATAGCAGAAGACTGAGTTCTCAGGGTTATTTCAGGAGGGAAAGTAATTGAAACACAAAGAGAAAACCCTGCCAGCTCATTCTCACACTGACATTAAACCACATTCCTTACAACTTCAGTGAAACATGTGCTACTTACAGTAACATGTAAAACAGAAAACTGAGCAAAACAAGCATGAGGAAATCAAAACCAATCAGATTTCAGGTGAAATTATTTGTGAACATCAAGCAGCAGCATTAAAAACCTGACACTGGGACAAAGATTTCTCCATCAGGTTTAGTTCAGGTCAATAGATTGGAAAGAGTCTTGATTTAAAGCCAACAAACCCAACCACCATCACCACAGATATCCTGAGATATTTTGACACCTCAGAGTATAGAAGCTTGTCAGTGGTCACAGCGTTTAGAGATACAAAGAGGATTAACAGCTGTTGAAATGCTGCCAGCCTAGATGAATGCCAGTGATAGCTCTGATGAAACGGAGCAGGGCAGTGGGGGCCTTGACAAATGCTGCAGACGACAGCCGGGAGATTAGATGGTGCAATCTGCCTCGCACTGACAGACGCGATGCTTCGATCCCTTCTCCTGACATCCACGCTCTCCAGCTTGCAGCAAAATGCCCTTTGCAAGCCCCTCTCAAACCCAAAAGAGCACAAGAGGCAATGCTGTGAGCAGGGCAATACACGGTGTGCCCCACCAGGGCGCTGCAAATTTCAAAGAGAAACAGGTAAGGAAAGCAAGGATTACTTCTTACATATCAAATGTCAGCTGGAAGATATTCAAATTCCTGCTTCCAGCTGCTTCTAAAGCCAGAAATAAGACCTCACATCCTCAGATGCTGAGAAGCAGCACACAACTGTGGCCTGCCTGCACACTCTTGGGGACAGGCAACACACACATGCCCTGGATGCAGCTGCTGCCATGAGGAACTCCAGGAAGCTGCAGAGAAACATCAGTCAGTGCCAGCTTGGGGAGCCCCCTTTGCTCCCAGCAGTGCCTCAGGGAAGCAAAGGTCCACCCAGGCTCCCCACACCGCAGTAGGTTGCTGGTTCACATGCACTGTAGATCAGGCTGTTCATTCTCACCACTCAGAAGTCTCACGCAAACAGCTCCTAACAGATTTGAAAAATTACCCCATGTACCTGCATCCCTCCCACAGGTACAGAGGCAGATGAGCTGAACCAATCTGTTCACTGGATGACCCTCTGGATGTGTTAAAATCAAACCACACAATCAATCACTGCTATCAGCTTTGGTCCAAAACAGGGAGTTTGGGAATTTCAGAATATGCTGCAAGAAACAATCTCTTCACCCTCTGAGCTCACTCCTCTGGCGTTTCTGCTCAGCCCATTTGCTGGTATCAGCAAGCAGTTAGCTCATTCACATTTCCTCCTTCCCATCAAATGCACATAAAAATAAAAGCCAATTAACAAGGAAGAGAAACATGTCTATAGAGCATATCATTAGAGCACAGAAGTTAAGGGTTAAACTGCTTTTTTGAAAATTTATAAGCTGTTTTTCTTAAAAGGTAACAGAGAAAAGATGCAAGGAACTACAAACAGCTTGCTGATATGGAAAAAAAAAGATTTTTTTCAGCCAAAGCCAACTTCTAAACACAGCTCTGTTGTTTGCTGCTCATGTGTGGGTTCATCCACTCCTCCCGCTGAGCCCAATAATGAAATGAGAGCATTGAATTTGTTCCATTCTATTCTTTCCTTCGGCAATAAGCTGTGAGATCATAAATTTTGGATTAAGATTCAGAGAACGCATAAAGAGAGTAGTGTCCACAGTAAGAATACAGGCAAGTTAAACTAGTCAGGAACAGAAGTACATTCCTTTTTGAACAGATCTTCTCATGTCTGCAACATTATCCTGAGTTGAAAGCAAAATATTAATTCTGTAGCATATTTAGAAAGCTTCTCAAAGATAAAATCCGAAAGAACACCTATCTCCACACAAAGCTTGAGGGAGGCAGAGCAGTGGAGAAGAAACATGGCTGGGATCATCCTGTGGATGACAAACTAGGTACAAAAAGGTTAAGCTACAGTCCCCAAAGCACATGGAGTCCGACTGTCTATGAAGGTACCCTGGGAAGAGTCTAATTAAAAACAGGTACCCCACAGTAAAATGGTATTAGGAGCTTCCAAAAGCTTCAAGTGCCTCACTGGAAACATGCAGAAAAGCCTCATGTTATCTTCAAGTCAGAAAGGCAACCAGCAAAAAAGAAATTATTACTACAGAAGCAATTAAAAGGAGAAGGAGGAGAAAAGAGAAAGAAACACTGCGTTTATATAAGGTTGCTTTAAAGCACACCCTTCTGAAAGACTACAAACAAAGCATTGCCAATTCTTTAAACAAACTCTGGAAAGTAAAAGCAGTTTCAAAGAGAAAGGCCAAAAAATTCCAGCAGGTAACTCAGGCTTTCTGAAAAGGACAGTAACAGCATTGTGAAAGGCCCAGATTAATGCCAGTACTGCTGTAGGGGAGTATCACCCTGCTCTCCTCCCAGCTGGAAGTTTAGTGAAGGTGAGGAATTCACAGTAAATGCCCGAATCAATTACACCTGACAAGTGCAGGTAAACTGGCTTCCCAGGCATTGATTAAACATCAAGAGTTTTCAGCATCTGCTTCAGAGAAGTCCTGCACGTGGCTGACCTGCACAGATAACGTGGTGCCCATGGCATCAAGGGCACAGCACCACTTGCCAAACCCCAGCACCCGTGCTGGGCAGCTGCACAACTCATCCTGCAGGGCTACTTGGGTCCTACCAGCAGATCCACCACACAGTCAGGATGAACTCTGAGATCACAGGATGATGCCTCAAACAACTGGGCATTGTCCATGAGAGAGTGACAGGAATGCAGAAAATCTATGCTAAGGGAAACGGAGAAGAAAGAAGGAAATTGTTAGAATATCAAGACTGCTAAGAAATGCAGGTGGAAGTTTCACTCAAAGGCTGACCAGCACTTTCAAGGGGGAATAAAGAGGGAAAAAAAAGCCATCAAACAAAATTGGCAGCCATCAAATACTTGTCATATAATAAAGAAGATACAAAACACATTCCTCTGCCAGGCCTGTCACAGGAGCTTATTTTGGGAAGGAAGGAAGGAAGGAAGGAAGGAACATTTTAACTAAGGTTTAATGCCGTCATGCCAAAGCTGGTATTTGACAGAGCCTCCAACAAAACGCCCACCACCTCGGACAGTCATGCTGCAGCTAAAACTTCCATCTTTCTCTGCTAAGAATATCCCTAAGTCCCATTTATAAACTACAGCAGCTGGCCCAGTTAACACTTCCTGTTCCAATTGGAAAAAAAACACTAAGTTAAATTCATGACCCCATCCTTTTACACAACAGGTAGCTAAGGAATGCAATACACTGGACTCCCAGAGGAAGGCAAAATAGAGAAACTCAAGGCAACAGGATGTGCAAGAGAACTGGTGAACACTGAAGAAAATGCATCACATCCATACACTTGCATATGTAAAGGAACTGCAGGGAAGTGAGTTACTATAAGAAACAAACAGAAAACCACTGAAAAACAGAAGTAAGCCAAAGTCTGGAAGTTCCACCCCCTCCCAGGGTTTTTCCTCTACCCCCAACTACAAATTATTCTCCATGTGCAGTTTCCAGTAAATCAAGCTTTGCTAAATAACCCCGACATGTGCGGGGCTGAGAACCAGCCAACAAGCAATGATGAGATGTCCCTGGAATGATTAAGGAAAACGCAGACATCTCTCAGGTTACAAGGAAGCCTGTTGTACTCTCCCCTTGGTGCATATGCAATACTGCAAGCGCTGTTCTGAAACCTCTGATATTCAAAGGCTCATTTGGTTGACAAGGAGCCTGTGGATTCGTGGACAGATTGTCACACAAACTGTCAGGTTTTTAGAGAGACTATCAGACCTCTCTTTGCCTACGTTATGGAGCACATCAAAGACACAGAAGATGAACCAGACACAGACTGCACAGATCTGACAGAATGGTGGGTGTACATATTCAGAATACTGTACTGCTGGGGGGGGAGAGGCTTAATGTGAATAATCAGGGGCTGAAAGTTCCAGAAATGTGACAGTTTTTGGCAGCAATTCCCATCTTTGCATTTATTTATTGAAAGGAGAAAAACTGCCATACTAGAGGCAAACTTGAGAGAGGAAGAAAAATTGTATCAGCAGCAATTTATTTTGCCACTGTACTTTTTCTTTATTACTATTACTCCCAGAGCATTTTCTGAAGATATTTGTATTTTCAGTCAAGGTTCTCTCACTGTGCTTGCAGGCTCTCTTCCCATTTTATCCAGTAGGAGAGACTGGTTTAATGATTACAGCCCAAAAGACCGCTAGGACTTCACAGGTCACTGTACACGGTTAATGACACAGACAGATCCACACTTTCAGAAGTGCCTGCTGGCTCGTGGCTCTGTCTGGAGATGCTCAGGAGCTCATTATTCAAAACTTCAAGCTCAACTTATGGGTAATCAGCACATCTAAAGAAATACACCATATCCAGATAACCAAAAAGTGAAGAGACAAAAGCTATTACAGAAAATACTAACCTTAAGCATTAAGGTCTCACTTCTAAAATGGGGAAAATGTTCACTTATCTTCCAGTGAGATAGAAGCCTCAGTTAATGAATACCTGGAAAAAGTTCTCAGACACAGTTCAAAAACAGTATTACAAAGGACAACTTTATGTCATTCTCCCTTATTAGTGATAGTTGGACAAACATGATAAAGCAACAATGTATTTTACAGGTGGCAAAAAAGTAATTAAGCTATTTCTACACAGAAATATTGACTACTATTTAGAAAGGAAAATAAAATACAAAACAAAACATTGATAACAAGAAAAAGAAAATGGATTAACACAGATTCCTTTGGCCTGCCTTTACAATACCACTGTCACATAACCTCTAGCTCGCCCTGCAAGGCATCAGTTATTCCAGAGAAAGGAATACTAGTATCTTTTTATATGTATTTATATGTATATATGTATTTTGTATTCAAAAGATTGAAATTCACCACACAGCAAACAGATAATAAATACGATGTTTATCCTAAGATAAAAATAAACCACAAGGAGGACAAAGGAGAAAGGATGGCAGAAGGGATAAGAAAGAAATATAAAATATTTGTAAGCAATTTCCTTTCCATCATTTGACAGTCTCATTCTCTCTGCTTTTAGTAATCTTCTCTTTCACCTGTTTTTTAATGCAGCTGTTTTGCCCCCTCTATAAGGGCATTGAGGAGACACCTCTGAAGCTGGCAAAGAGGGAAGGCTCCAAAGAGAAGCCCAGAAGGACCACAGACCTCCAATCAATGGAGAGAGGCATTTTCACAGCAGGGCTATTAAGCTGTAAATATTAACATGAAAATCAAATACCTATAGAGAGCAGGAGCAGCCACACAACTCCTTCATTCCTGTACTCCACAGAGACCACTCTGGACACACCCCTGGAGCACGATGTCACCCGTGGCCTTACACACCTTTCAGGCACCACCAGCTTAGTTAAGGAACTTTCATTACAGAATCCAGGTAGAGGAAAGGCAACAAGGCAGGTCTCACTTTTAGCCCATTAAACAGTAATAGGAATAATTACTTATTAACATTAAGCCTGAAAAATCTCACGTCTTGCTGCCAAGGCTTCTCAGGAACATCAATGGAAGAATGTCACATGCACAGTGTACCACACACTCATAGATGCAAGCTAAATCTACTCAGAATTTAATCTCCAAACACAGTCTGACAGTAAGGATTATTGCATACAAGCAACAAAAGACCTTGAACTTGGCATTTAATGAAAAGGAAATACAGGTAGGCTTAAAGTTCCAGAAGAAACATTTTGGTATAAGCATCCTAATTATCAGGGGTTTGTTGCTATAGCTGATAAAGAAAAAGAGGCTTGGGAAACAGTATTTTTTATAAATGGATTTTTTTTCAGGCTCATGAACAAGAAAAGTATCAGTATTTCACCTATATCTGGACAACACCAAGCAAAAAATTCAAGCTCTTCAACTGGAGACAGCGTGAGCTCAGACAACAGGAATACAAAGAAGGGACAGAACTATGCTTTTGCTGGGGAACAACAGGAGGGAATAACAGCAAACACCACAAACACTTCAGACCTGGAGGTAAATCCTCCCTCCACAGAACAAATGAACACACCAACTTAAAACCCAGCACTGTTCTGTTTTCAGCCAGCAAGGACTAATGCTGTGTTCCTCCCTGGGATGCCCTGTGCCTATCACAGACATTGACAGTTAGGACACTATTATGGGGGCCTTTTTTTTGTTCTTCCTGCAACAAACTCTTGTCTCTAACTGAAGGAAGAGTTGTCTCAGTGCCTCACAAATGAGTGATTAGCCATCAGGCAGTAATGGCTTTTTGCTGCTGTGAACGGAAGCTGCATCTCAACAAATGACCTAAAGGTGAAAGGTCTCATACACTACATTTAATTCCCTAAACAGCCAAAGGAAATTCTGTGGTGTACATATCTACTATGAAAAATGAGGTTAAAAAAATGCATATACATGCTCAGACAGGCAGCACAGTACAACAAGCCCATATGAGTCGGCTTCTCTGATCAAGAGCCACAGTCCAGCCAGTTCAAAGCTTGCTGCATGTCAGGGCAAATTAGATCACTTCTGTGTACCATCCAGTACATCATGAGACATCTCTAGGGGAAAAAAAATCCACAACTCAGGCACTCCTCAATTGACCCAGGCATGCAAGCCCAAAGCAACCTTGCAGCTTGAAATTATGAAAGAAAAAATTTGGCTTCTGTTCAGAAGAATGGGGAGAGAGAAGAAAGGAGAAGGAATTAAGCTGGTTTTCTTATTAAAAGACCTGAAATGCAGTAATTGGGAAGGAAAATAAAAGCTAGCTCTTCTCATAAAATTACCTATTAATTACAAGTCTTCTCAAACCAGAGGCTTAGAGCTTTATCTCAGCTCCCACATTTTCTTCTCCCATCTCTTGCTCCTCTGTGGCCTCTTGGAGATGGGCACAGATTCAGCAGCCTCTCAGAATGTCCTGGCTCTGGCCATTCCTCACTGTTGCTGTCCCCTGTGCAGGGCAACATCTTTTACCTGCTGGCCACTCCACTGCTGAACACCTACCAGGGCAACCTCCTCTCCACACCTGTCAGTGTTCAACTCCCAGATGGTTCTACTGCATATGAGATGTCTATTTACTATTTTTAACTAAAGAAAAACAAAACCAAAATTAGCCATTATATCATATTTATTTACAATGGGGCTAAAATGCAAATGGGTGAGCCAGGAAATCTTCATTTGAGCCAAGGTGTTTAATGGCAAACTGTGGCATCCTTGGCGCAGCAGAAAACACCAATTAACCCCAAAACCACCTATTAACCCCAAAACAGCAGAATGTATGGGCAAACTACCAATTAACCCTAAAACCAAACAACCAAGCACAAATCTACTCCGCATCATCATGGAATCAGGAGATTTTGTGACAGGCAAAGCAAGTCTGCAGTGGCTGAAGACCTCACTGCAAGCCTGATGGTACATATCTATTTAAAAACATTAAACATGTTATTTACAAGCTACTTCTGAGTCACCCTGGTCTCTGGGGAATGTGCATTATATGTTCAAGAAATTGGAGTAGCTCTTTTATTTATGTTTCTTTAAAATGACTGGCAGATGGGGAAAAAACCTTCAGAGAAGTGGCCCCAGGCTGTCATGAAACATGTATTTAACACACCCACAGTAAACTACTAAACACTTCAGAAGGTACAGCCGCTGTAAATATGGAGTAGTTCCTTTTTAAAGTCTGATCTTTGGACTACTTAATTCAGCACAAATTTGAGATGTTCTGGGGAGTCAATTTATAGAGTAATTATTAGCCATATTTTCCATTAACATGATGACAGCATATTCTGTAAGGGCAGAGCCATAATTTTAAGACCTTTTCAAAATGAATCCCGGTGTTGGCTTTATTTTTAAGTCCTAATAGTAATGCCTTTTTCATGCCATATGTGGAAGGACCACTGTGAGCTGAA